>MU868640.1:44067-73563 GCA_036418205.1 Ostertagia ostertagi | reverse complement strand
GTTTGCCAAGTGGTGAGTGATCACATGCTAACAATTTCCGGCTCTACAAGTTTCACAATAGTGACCCACTTATTTGCATCATTATGTATTACACGTGTTTTTGTCTTCAGAAAATGGGTTACTGCGTATTATGCAGCGAAGAACGGCTCAAGCGTGTGTGGGAGTTTCGAGGCAAAAAGATGCCACCAGCCAACAGCCCATTTCGAGACGATTTTCTGACCCATTTGAAGAAGCTCGGCTACGGAAACATGACCGACCAAGTTGCAATAACTACTCGAGCGAAGGAAAAGTAAGTGAACATCGACTGAATTCAATAAATAAAGAAGTCTACATTTATAAGAATACAGCTATTGTAGTGCCATTGCAGGCACACAGTGACCAGCTGGTCTCAAATGAAGTTTTAGCACTTATTCCGGCAGTAATCTTCTAGTTTCTAATTAGCCTTAGAATCTGCAAAAAGTTGATATGAAGAAAGTTATGAACGTTTGAATGTCGAAAACTCGCGCCTTCTCAAAAATCGGACCACAAACCCCCAAAAACGGAACAACGGGACTATTTTTGAGAAATGATCTTTGGAAAAATCAGGTACTTTTTCGAAAGCGCTAATCTTCTAGTTTCTAATTAGCCTTAACATCTGCAAAAAGTTGATATGAAGAAAGTTATGAACGTTTGAATGTCGAAAACTCGCGCCTTCTCAAAAATCGGACCACAAACCCCCAAAAACGGAACAACGGGACTATTTTTGAAAAAATGATCGCTGGAAAATTTGCTTTTTCGAAAGCGCTAATCTTCTAGTTTCTAATTAGCCTTAGACATTTGCAAAAAGTTGATATGAAGAAAGTTATGAATGTTTGAATGTCGAAAACTCGCGTGTGCACAAAAAACGGAACAACGGGACGATTTTTTGAAGAATTGAACATTTGCAACATTTCAAAAACTTTTTAGAAAGAAAACAATTTGAAGTTTTTAAATTTTTGTATCCCATCTCATGAGACTGCTTCTGAAGAAAGATATAACCTTTTAAATGAAGAGGTTTTAAGGTTTCTTAAAGCGATTTCCTCCTTGCTTGAAGCCTCGCGCTTAGTATTATATTTTTCGAGTGTAAGTTTATCACACATTTCGCAGCTTATTTATAATCCTATGCACCGATCAGAAAGGATTGACCTGCTCTATGAAAGTTGTTTATTTCAATCACTCGGTGCGAGTGGGCTGAGCTTCAGGCTAGTGAAGTGGGAGTTACAGTCGGCAAAATTTAGAAGAACAGGCAGTTATCTATAACTTCCTCCATGCAAATTCAATCAGTGTTGCAATCACGCTATTCGACCTAAAAAGTCTTTTTTTTGAATTTTCTCGAAGCCGATCATCACCGTCTCGCTGAGGCTAGACCTGAATATTTTGTACCGCCGAGGCACCTGAAAACTAATGGAAAATTCAAAAGAAGCGTTCAACCAGGTCAACCGTTCGCTGGAACAAGTTAAGCGAGGAGAGTTTTATTTGGAGGTAATTCCAAAGGAGAAAGTCTGATTTGGCCTCTGATATGTTGGAATGGTTACAAGTATATTGTGTTAAAGATTCACAGAAGGAATGGTGGTGGTGGAATTAGAGGTGGTATTGTAGATTGTTGTGAGGGGGATTTGGATGATATAGCACAACTTCAGTAAGAATGCGTAGAATGGAGAAAATTGGAGCATTTGCTCAGATTGACACCCCTCCCTTCAGTTTCCGAAGAAAAACAAGCTCACGAAAGCCACACTCTATCGACGACCGAAGATATGTAGGTCGCGCGGCGCCAAACGTGGGGCACGGGAAGAAGTGCATCCTAGGGCACCCGCGTATCAGGCGATGCATTGCAAGGATTAAGTCAAACATTCGGAAAACCAAAATAGGAAATATTTCGAGAACCGAGACGAAACGGTCTATAGAATTGAATACAGCAGAAGTGTGAGATGTTAGTGCAATAAGTCAAAAGGCCAAAAAGAGTTTCTAGTGACAGCACTCCGTGAACCAAGTGGAAGCGTTCCCGCCGCCAGCATTTGTGACAGATGTCCGGCGGGAATTTGAACGCGTAGCAGTCCTTCCGGTTTTTCGAATTGTTTACCAAAACAAATGCAATTTTTTGTTCTTTTCATTCTTATCGTGAACGATGGGTCTCAAGCCAGTGATTATGGGCAGGATAGAATCATGATTTTTTCTCGGGAAGAGTTCCTTTGAGGGATCACACAAAAGACGTTCCAAGGATTATGGTGGTGATTGTGGTGATGGATCATGGGCCATGTCGAGGCACTATCAGGAGAGAAGATCGTTAGAATTTTTTAAAATATGCGGCACAGCGCACCTTTAAAATAACTTAGAACGAAAATATCAAATGCTGAATAAAAAAAGATCATATGGATTATGAATTATCTATGAACTGATGCAAAAAAGTGGGGTTCGAGAGGAAGAATTCCGGTTCAAAAAGCCACTAATGCTTAGCAGTAAGCCTCGAGGGAGGATTACACTTGAAAGGAAAACGCCAGGAAGTGTTCAGCAACGCAATAGCGGAATGATTTCAAAAGATAATGTCAAGTAATGAGCAGTAACTAATTGTTTTCTCCTAGTAGGAAGTAAATTTTGAATTACTAGCCGGGTTACTTGATTTTCGTTGACTCGACCTCCTATCCGCAAGCCTGGAATTCATTAATTTCAACTAAAAAACAACATAGTTTGTCATATAACCTAATAATACCGCGGCTTCTGAATGGTATTCAGTTTTCTTGAGTGGTACCAGAATTAAATACTATAGAGAGGAATATGGTGGTCGAGGTGTCGAAAAGGGGGTCGTACCAAGTCCACCTTGGGGGAGGGGGGTCGTAAAAATTTTTGAAAAAGTAACAACGATAGGACTGACCCTGCCCCCAACAGCAATGGGGTCGTGCCACAGTGACGCAGCCGGTGAGGGACCTGGCTCGCTGGAAGCAGCACCAATGTTCGAATCCTTGGTGCACGAGTTGCGTTTTTATTTGTCTTAAAATTTGTTTTAAACGTTTGCAGATCAGTTTCGCGTGTCACTTTCAACTATTCTAACCTCTAGTAAGCCTGTACTGCCTGAGCTAGTTTCTAGAAGGGAGTTCTACTGTGACTTACACAATGATAATTTCGTTTCTATAGTCCGGAAAATTTTCAACGCATATATTAGTGTAAAGCTTCAAAGATCTTGCGGAGCACCGTCGTCGTGTTCAGGAGATCAAAGGGAATCAATGTGGTTCTCCTCTACAGAATTCTCCTCTTCAAAGTCGACAGTGAGCTTTCCGTGCATGGCGTCACGCAAATTGTATTAGATGAAGCTCTCTATTATTTTCCTCTCTTTCCTGGATGGTGTCCGTGTGCTGTCAAAAGAGTCGAATTCCTTTATGAAATGTGGACAACGAGCAGGGTCAAGCGAGGCGTCGAGGAAAATTCGGAAATACGACCCCCCCCCCTCCTCTGCCGAAGGCCGAAGTCCATGAAACAACCCTCTTTAAAAGCCGAACTATGAAAAAGTTGTTTAATTCTCCACCAAAACTGCTCATAAAAAAGCCCTGCTACCCCCATCGTCCACAAACTCGTTTAAAAAGTATAAAAGTGAAAAAGTCAAAGAATGATCATTAATGACGAGTCCTGTCAAACGAGCAAACGAGAAACGGAGCAAAAAACGTCAAACTAGTCACTAGAAATGGCGTACTATGACAACACCTCTTCTTTGTTTATTTCCTCCACAAGACTTACCAAATTCTAGTACTACACAGATTATGGTTCTCAATTTACACGTCTTCGCCGAGAGCTTCGTCAGCTGTGTGTTGACTGGACTTTGGCGTTGACCGTGGAGCAGCTTATTTACTATTGAAATTTGAACAAATATTCAAATGATTATAACTTTCTTCAAAGTTAACGAATTTTCAATCTGAAAGCTGATTTGGGAGTTTTGTGAAGAGCTTTTTCTAATCAGTACTGAAATTACAGGAAGTTATAAGAAATAACAAATTTAGATCAAATAACGAGGAAAATTCGAGACGAGCACGAGTTTTTACACTTTCCGGAGCAATAACTTGCTTCATTTCGTCAAATTCAAAAAGTTGATACGTCATACAAAACTAGAAGATTTTCTCTATCAAACGGTCGCTAAAGCAGCTTCATACGTCCAGTACTCAAAAAATGGCCACGTTGAGGATTTTTGCAAAATTAACGAGGAAAATTCGTGATGAGTGCGAGTTTTTACGCTTTCCAAAGCCATAACTCCGTTCAAACTCATGCAATCTGGAAAGTTAATACGTCATCATAAACTAGAAGATTTGCTCTTTCTATAGGCAACTAAAACTGCTAAATACGTTCACTATTTAAAAAATGGCCACGTTGAGGATTTTTGCCCGAGTACCGCCGAAAGGTACTTTTTCGCTACATTAGCACTATCCCAACGACTATAGCTCCTTGCAGGAGCGATTACATACTGAAGTAGGAGCAGATTCAAAATCCTCGTGCTTTTCTCTCTGCAAAAAGTGTAAAATTGTTTAGCGGGTCCTCAACTTAAAGGAATCTTGCGCGGAAAAATCATGATTCTATTTCAGCCATAAATCACTGGCTTGAGACTCATTATCCACGATAATAGTGAAAAGAACTGAAGTATTGCTTTCGTTTTGATTAGAAATTCGAAAACTCGAAAAGGCTGCTACGCGTTCGAATTGCCCACGGACGTCTTTCACGAATGCTGGCGACGGGGATGCTCAAACTTGGTTCTTGGAGTGCATTCACTAGAAGCTCTTTCTGGCCTTTCTGCTTCGTTGCATTCACATCTTACACTTCTACTCCATCCTATTCCATCGATCGATTTGTCTCCACTCTCCGAAATCGCGCGCTTTAACCCGATTCTCTCATTGCGTCGCCTGGTACGTAGCCGGCCAAACGCCGTTTCCATGCCTCGCCTGGCTCTGCCTCCTGGTCCTTCGATGGTCCATAACGTGTAGTTTTTGTACGTTTGTTTCTCTTCAGAAACCGAATCTTCATGCGTGAAACTTTGTGTGCTATTTCCAGTGATCACAACTGACATATTCATGTTAGGAAAGAGTGCAAGAATTTTCCGCGCAAGATTCCTTTAAAGTTACATGCTTGTGAATTTGACGCTGAAGGCTGCGTTTCTTGTTGAATAGTGTACTCCTCTCTGTAATTTAACATGAACTCTTTCAGAAACCCTCTTGATTCTTCCTGAATTAAGATTCGTTATCAAGATAGCCGTAGCTGAAGCGCGCGCAACCAACTGGGCCCACTCTGGGATGCGCCGTGTGCTTCACATCTCGTTGGATTTGAGGACCTACTTGAAAGATAAAATATCCCTAGAAAACGTGCGAATTTCGGATCCTTTGACTTGTGTGGTGATGAAACACTAAAGTCACTAAGAATTGCTAAGCGGACACCTCTAAATCACGAAGATTTTGTGTGGACGGAATCAATTGTTATTGGAAATACTCTGGCCTGGTATCGATTCGATCCTTAATGTTTGTCCTCCGACGATGATCCTACTGTATCAATCGGGCCCGATCTCTCCCCAGCGGGCCAATACGACCCCCCCCTCTGTGACATGTCGAGGATTCCTCAACGCACGCTGATGACTGAGCTCTAGGAGAGCATTCGTTGGTCTCGATGAGAACCCTTTCACGTTGATTGAGAGGAGTAACCGAGTTTTGAATTCTGAAGCCCACCAAAGAGGTTGCTATCTAGCAGCCCGCCAATGATTTCGAATTCCTTCATCCTAGATTTTGAGCGCTCGGAGAGGTAGTTAATTAGGGTAATTAGGCAAGAAAGGAGTTCTCTAGAAATAAGTTCACGTGGGCAAGAGAAGAGTTGGAAATAGTAAATGTTGGCCACGAAACTGTTCTGCAAACGTTTGAAACAAGTTTTAAGACGAATGCGAAAACAAGGCGCTACAAAGCTCCGTGCTGCTCCTCCAAGTCCGACCGCTTACCGGCTGCGCCACTGAGGCACGATACCTTGGTTGTTGAGTAGCATTAAGAACTGGACCTCATGGTGAAACCACCCCCTAACTTCTCTCTCCGGAATCGTTTAGCAGATTTGGAAGACGATTCGAGATCAGCGTTCCAAGACGCATACGAGAGTATACATCTCATCTCGAATGGCCATGGCGACCCGAGGGACTTTCCTTGTGAGCTTGCGTGAAATTCAGTGTCACGAAACGTGTAACTGTAAACTCGAAATACTATACCTGGTGCTGTAGCATGGCCAAGTACTGCCGTCGTGGCGATCCAAATTGCATATACAGGCACTTTTCAAGTCCGGAGGCACAGAATCATTGCCCAAGCATTCGAAATCTGGTCCACGCACACAATTACAAGCGGAGTAGACTGCCTCGTATTGAACAAAGCGAAATCTGCCTGTAATTTTTTTCTGTCGGTGTGGCACTTTTGAGTTCATCTACTCAGTTATTCAACATTTGAGCAGTTTCATCAGAGGGTGTTTGACTTTTTGGATAGGTTGAGTGATGGCTTCTCCAGGAAGTAATGTAATTCCTCGAAAAATCCAGCGACTTCACGTTTTTTATGCGTTTTATGAATCACTTAGAGTGGGGCTTTTCAAAATCTAAAGAAACCGGTAAACTAAGCTTGCCGAATTCTTTAAGGTTAGGCTCACAAACTCAAGCAAATTTCATCTTGAAACGCGTCTGCAGTCGGGTTTCGTTCGAGAGGTAACTGAATGTGTTTAATGAAGATACGTGTAATCGTGCTGAGGCAGATAATCGATCTACAGTCAAAAGGTCTCAAAATATGCTCCAGAATTCGCTACGCTTTCAAATTCGTCCATTACACTATGCCCGTGATTGAATACTTTTCTACAGGGTGGGCCGAAATTATTAGAACAACGACACTATGTCGTCAAAAACGCATAGTAGCGTGATGGAACAAATAAACCTCAGAAAAGTGGTTGGCACACACGTCACAAAGCAAAACCGGATGGATTGAGATCTGCCACCAAATACGCTGTCACGATCCTTCATACAAAAAGGGATGGCATATGCAATCAAGGCGTGTCAAAGATGTTTTCAGGCTTTCTGCTTTGCCTTAAGATGTCAAATTTTCTTGGGGCTTCGTTTGCGCTTGCCTTCAGGGGTACCATACAGGAAGTGTATTATACAATAGAAAAAGTTGGTGGACGGCTCCCTATGCAACAATTCTTTGAAAGTAGTGAAACTTGCTTGAGAAGTTGCTTCTGCAGAATTTTTCTTTATCATTGAGTTCTCTGCCTTGTACAAAGTCTCAAGTTGAGCCATTGAGTGGCTTTCTATCAACGGCAGAAGTGGGGTCTCTAGAATGTGAAATTCTAGGACCCCTGCAAACTCTACAAGACGGCCTGCGCTTCAAGGCCAAATTACAAAGAAGCGGTCAAGAAGGTACAGCAAAGTCAAGTATGTTAGCCATCTCCTTCCTCTTCCCTGGTTTTCAAACCACAAGACCCCAACGTAGCTGTAGATATCAAGTTCTGCCTTTTTGCGACCTCAATCTTTGCCATACTTATTGTTAGCCGCAACATTCAAGGTGTCCTGCACCGCATCTTACTACTGAATGAGGGAGCCTAAAAGTCTCACAGCCAGCAATCGTATCAAAATATCTGTTAACGATTTTGCTCGGAGTTTGTAGTACTGCCTCAAAAACTAGATCGCGCTATCACACACATATCTGCATCTGCAAGACGAGACCCTTTACAAGCCGTCTTCCGTGGAGGAATTTAATAAGCATTACAGGGTGTTGGTGGAGACAGTGCAGTCCTCGCAACTACATAAAACTGTAGACACACGCCTGACCTCCCGACCTGTTCTGTTCTCTACACGCTCATCAAAAAAGCTACCCTGTCATCATGCAGTCCCGCGTACTACCGGAGTATGGCCAACATTAAACAGTGTAGGGAGCCCCACCAAGCTACAGTTTATTTCCGCACTCCCCACCAATACCAAAGTGTTCCTCGACCGTTGCGGGAAGCCAGGTTCAGACGCAACCACGTCATGGAATCGTTCGATGTCACATCCCTCTACACCAACGTGTCCAATAGGGATGCTATGCAGGCCACCCTGGAACTGCTCAATGAACACGAGCCATCGATAAACACCTTTCCATTACCCAGGTAATGACATTGGTCAGAAAGTGTCTTGACTGCTCTACTTTTAGGTGGCCCGGGCATGATCAGGTGACCATGGGGCAGCGTTTGGCACCCGTGCTGGCCATAGCCTACATGTCCAAGATAGAAAAGCCGTTACTGGATCGCCGGCCTATCGTGTACTGTCGCTACATAGACGACTGCTTTGTCGTCTGTTCAACTGAAAAGGAAATGGACACGTGCTATGATCTGCTCAATAGACAAGCAGAAAACATCAAGTTCACACGTGAGAAGCCAAAAGAAAACTGGCTCCCTTTCTCAATGTGCAGGTCCAACTCGAAAGAAGGGGGTTCTATTGGGAAAATGGTACCGGAAACCCACAATAAGAACATCCTGGTACACATTAGGTCGGCGCATCCCCTCAAAACCAAGCGATCTGTCACAAACAACATGTCTGGGACGGCTATCTTGGTCTCATCGGGAGGCAGGAGAAAACGGACTCCTTGGAGTTTGCAAAGAAGATCGTACTTTCTAACGGCTATCTCCCTAAAGAGCGATCCCTACCCGGAGAAAACAACATGGCCCCACGATCGATGGTTCGTAGAAAGTATGTGCCCTCCTGCATACCCTGAATAAGTGATGCTATGAGCTCTGATAAGGCGGCTCTGCATAGGGGTAGCTCCGATAGTGCGGTTGAGGGTCGGTTCTAGGAACCATACAACACGTCTAAATTGATTACCGCCTTTATCTGTAAGCTAAAGAAAGCTTAAGTTGTAAAAACTGTACCGTGCTTGCTATCCCTCTTTCTCCGTCTGATTTCTTCATTATTCGCATTGTTACTGTATGTTACTGCTTGATGAAAAGCGTCAAGCTGAACAGTATATTGAAATATGTGAAGCAAAATAAAGATAAATAGATTCATTGGGCAATATTACCGTTTCGCTTATCTCCGGGACGCTCCTGGCTAGATGATTTTTAAACGGATTCAAGTTGCATATAGTAATTGCAGGGAAACGGTGCAGATTCGAACTCTAACTGGAATATTCACGTTGTGCACGTTGATCTGTTACTCCGACAGAATTATGTAAATTGAGATATGTGATAGTGACAAGCAATAAGGCGTATAGATTTAAGTTTCTTCGTTGTATTCTATTAGGGTGAGTCATAAGTAATTTTGAATTTTTTTTTCAAATGATCACAACTTTCTTTTAACCGCCTTGGTTTATGATGCCCTAATTATGATTACAGCTGCTCAACAAGGTCTTACTATCTACCTGCTAGTGATGGGATGCCTCTCCCACAAAACTACGCAACCTTCCCAACCTCAAGAATCAGTGGATGTCTGTTTTGAGGTGGTCGCCATCATCGTAGTTTTTCTCGTTAAGGAAACGAGCAAGCAAGCGGGGCAACTGGTGATTGGTTGCTATACCTGGGGATTAGAAAGAGTGGGGGAGAATCATGAGACCAAGTTTCTGTATAGTATTCTGGCATTCCCTCGTTTCGTGTGAGTTAGCTGCAGAGGAACAATTTCATGTGTAGGAAACCTCAACGATGCGATATTTGAAGCACGTTTATACATTTGTGCTTCATTGGCTAAATATTACCGTTTCGCTTATCTCTCCGGACGCTCCTGGCTAGATGGTTTTTGAACGGATTCAAGTTGCATATAGTAATTGCAGGAAACGGTGCAGATTCGAACTCTAACTGGAATGTTCACGTTGTGCACGTTGATCTGTTACTCCGACAGAATTATGTAAATTGAGATATGTGATAGTGACAAGCAATAAGGCGTATAGATTTAAGTTTCTTCGTTGTATTCTATTAGGGTGAGTCATAAGTAATTGCCGACTTGAATTTTTTTTCAAATGATCACAACTTTCTTTTGAAGCACCTTGGTTTAGTGCCCTATCTATCACACTACAAGGCTTTGAATCCATTAACTATCCGCACCCAGCGAATTCGGATAGACTCTGTTCACAGAACTACCGTCACTCCCAACCTCCGTCAAGAATCAGTGGATGTCTGTTTTGATGTGGTCGCCATCATCGTAGTTTTCCTCGTTAAGGAAACGAGCAAGCAAGCGGGGCAACTGGTGATTGGTTGCTATACCTGTGGGGATCAGAAAAGGGGGGGGGAATCATGGAGACCAAGTTTCTGTATGGTATTCTGGCATTCCCTCGTTTCGTGTAAGTTAGCTGCAGAGGAACAATTTCATGTGTAGGAAACCTCAACGATGCGATATTTGANGCACGTTTATACANTTGTAAGCAGTGGGTGTCAGGCGGCCAGCAGCTGTTTGTATTGTTCGAGAGTTGGTCCATAGAAAGCAACTCATATCAGCCGAGTAGCGTTGAACTCTACTCTCAGGTAAAGTTCAGTTATGGGTGCGCTCGTAATTGCTGTGAGCTGTCACTTGTCCCACTGATTGCAGTCTCTAGGTTGCTTGGCTAGACATTCGTACTCCGTCACGGGTTCAACGTGAGCACCTTGTTCAAGGCCGATCGAAATTTACAACGGCTTAGTGATGATTAGCAAACTGTGATGAGATGAGCACACATGCTCTCGAGCCACACAGGCTTGCGTAGAACTTCGGAGAATTCCCTATCTTTCCTAATGTGTACAATCTTCATCTATGGCTCAGTAGGTAACTGACAACAGGGGTGCACTTCAGGAGACTGATGGTCTTCTGCAGTGTGAGGGTACGGGTACCTGGGTTTCTCGTCCGGGTTGCTGGTCTTCGCAAGTCTCTGTGATGCGTTTAATATCTTCGGCCATTGGTGTGTCCAAAACTGGCGCTCTCACGGGTTATAGAAAGGGGTCCAGTCGTGTGTTGAGGATCCTCGACAACGTCACGGGCGGTCGTACTTGCATCTCGGGGAGAAGGGTCGATTGATGCAGTAATTATTCACAGTAGTAGGACATACATTCAGAATCGATAATCGGTGGCCGGATTTACAATAATAAATTATTCCGCCCCACATAAAATCTTCTTCTTTCAGCAGAGTCTGGCGTACGTCTTAGTTACTTTCAGAGTTTCATCACCACACAAGTTAAAGAATCCGAAATTCGCACGTTTTCCAAGGGATATTTTATCTTTCAAGTGAGTCCTCGAATCTGAAGGGATGTGAAGCACACGGCGCATCCCAGAGTGGGCCCAGTTGTTGCGCGCTTCAACTACGGCTCTCTGGAGAAAGAATCTCAATTCAGGAAAAATCAAGAGGATTCTGAAAGGGTTCGTGTGAAAATTACAAGGAGGAGTCCACAATTCAATCAAGAAATGCAGCCTTCAGCGTCAAATTCACAAGCATGTAATCGTTAAAGTTGATATATCTAAAGTATTTCACAATTATCGAAAGAGAACACTGTTGTCAAGAATTCCGAATTGCTCCTCATTTTAGTCATCATCGACGCCTATACGAATATAGTCGTTGGAATAGCGCCTAATGCAGCGAAAAAGTACCTTTCGGCGGTACTCGGGCAAAAATCCTCAACGTGGCCATTTTTTAAATAGTGACGTATTTAGCAGTTTCTAGTAACCATTGAATAGAGCAAATCTTCTAGTTTATGATGACGTATTAACTTTTCAGATTGGATGAGTTTGAACGGAGTTATGGCTTTGGAAAGCGTAAAAACTCGCACTCATCACGAATTTTCCTCGTTAATTTTGCAAAAATCCTCAACGTGGCCATTTTTAAATACTGGACGTATAAAGCTGCTTTAGCAACCGTTTGATAGAGAAAATCTTCTAGTTTTGTCTGCCATATTAACTTTTCGAATTTGACGAAAATGAAGCAAGTTATGGCTTCGGAAAGTGTAAAAACTCGTGCTCATCATGAATTTTCCTCGTTAATTAATCTAAATTTGTTATTTCTTATAACTTTTTGTAATTTCAAGTACTGATTAGAAAGAGCTCTTACAAAACTTCCAAATCTGCTTTCAGATTGAAAATTCGTCATATTTGAAGAAAGTTATAATCATTTGAATATTTGTTCAAATTTCAATAGTAAATAAGCTGCTCCACGGTCAACGCCAAAGTCCAGTCAACACACAGCTGGCGAAGGCGGTTAAAAAGCTTCTTTCAACTGAAGGGGACGTGTAAATTGAGAACCATACTCTGTGTAGTACTAGTAATTTGTTATTTCTTATAACTTTTTGTAATTTCAATACTGATTAGAAAGAGCTCTTTACAAAACTCCCAAATCTGCTTTCAGATTGAAAATTCGTCATATTTGAAGAAAGTTATAATCATTTGAATATTTGTTCAAATTTCAATAGTAGATAAGCTGCTCCAAGGCCAACGCAAAAGATCAATCAACACCAGCTGGCTAGGCGGTACAACTAGTACTTACAAGGCTTGCTTTTAATCGAAAGGATGGACGTGTAAATTGAGAACCACACTCTGTGTAGTACTAAAATTTGGTAAGTCTTGCGAAGGAAATAAATAAAGAAGAGATGTTGTCATAGTATGCCATTTTTAGTGCTAGTTTGTCGTTTTCTGGCTCTGTTTCTCGTTTGCTCGTTTGGTAGGACTCATCAATAATGATTATTCTTTGACTTTTTTCACTTTTGTACTTCTTAAACGAATTTTTTGGTGGACGGTGGGGTAGCAGGGCTTTTTTATGAACAGTTTTGGGGAGAATTAGACAACCTTTCATAGTTCGGCTTTTGAAGAGGGTCGTTTCATGGACTTCGGCCTTCTGGGGAGGTGGAAGGAGGGGGGTCGTATTTCCAAATTTTCCTCGACTGCTTTACCCTGGTTATAGTCGCCCTGGCGAAGCTTCCCGAACCACTTTCAATAGATATTCTCATTTAGCGAGTCTGGTCCTCCAGACACAAATATTCCGACAGGCTCCTCTTGCTGAGTGCCCCAGGCGGAACTCGTAAAATAGACAGTGACGAACATGTGTTGAAGAGACGGCATTATTTCTCCCAAAAGACGAGTACTGACGGTCAAATTTCGTAATATGAAAGGACACTTAAGTCGTCATACTGCTCTGCGGGGAACAATACAAACGTGAAGAAATCGGTAGTTAATTGTGACTTAGCCAAATACCACGCTCCCAGCCAGGGTCAAACGTCCGTTGGACAGAGTCCAACGAGGGGGTCGTTTTACTTCGGAAAAGAGAGGACCCTATTCGACGTCGGTGAGGAAATGACTTTCGTGTGCTTCTCCAACGATTAACCACAAACAAGTGCATGACGCAGGAAAGTCTATTGCAGAAATGTCCATGTGCAACTTTTACGTACACAAGTATTGCTCTACAAAAAAAAACCAGTTCTTCAGACTGGATCTAAGTTAGTGAAGGAGTGACTTTTTGATAGATTGACTTCCAGTTTGTTGTTCAAAACTTTGGAAAAAACGATTTATTGTCAGCGACCCTCTGAAAAGGTTTTAGTATTCTTATTGTATATAACACCAATTCAGCTGCGCACGATACCGAGCGCGTAGGACGGCTGCTGAGAAAAGACTTACTTGTGGGATGATCTTAACCTGAGTCTCGCGAACATGGGGCAGTTTGCGTTCGTCTCTTATTCTCCAATTCGCTAATTTTGAGTGTAAGGGTAGCATCTTGCTGCAGGGAGAACTTGCAGAATTTTATTTATGCTCGATTGAATCACTAGTAATGTATGTATGAGAGTGGGTGCCTATTTGTATGGGGGATCGCATTTTCGAATTTCAAAGGGGTTGAGAGGAAAGGGTTACATGTAAACTGTACAGGGTGGCTACAAGGTATGGACTGCCAATTTACACTGTCGCTGTAAGTCGCTGTTCCAAGTGTCATCCCTAAAAGGTAGCTTGAACGCACATCGCACCGCCAACCCTTGCACAAGTTGGACCAGCTAACTTACGGAGTGATGCTGCGAACATCTTACTTCAGTAGACCTCTGTCTATCTACTGTCACTTTCTGACGATCTCGATAGCTTCCTTGAAGAGAAATGCATCAAAACCCAACATGATGCTAAAACGACCTTCCTCAGTTCATCGCCTCCAGAGCTCCAGCATTCTGAACAAACGTACCCACTGGAAGGCCTCTTATAGCGAAAGGTTCGCGCATTCGAACGGTTTTTATTCAACTTGAAAGGTTCTAGTTTAAGCCGAGATACATGCATTTGAAATTCGGGGTCGAAAAGCGACAGAACTTTTTGAAAGACGTGATGCTTTTTCCTCTATCCACTTTCCTTAATCCCAATGACTCCCCATCACTGAGCATGAATATTCAATAATTCCATACCAACATTATGGGAAGCAATAATGATGAAAGAAGATAGCAATAAATGTGCCACCTTCTTGGCAAGTGGAAAGGTGTCCGAGAACGATGAATGGACCACATGGTGAGGCTCAATTTATGCTAATGGTATCCCATTCGTTAGCAATCGTATGACGCGCACGGTACCGTGTGCAGCAAAATTAGTTCCTTATAAGGTGCAAAACTTTCACTAACTTTGTCATGGTAATCATTGCCTCCCCTACATTGCATTTGAAAATAGCTGTGAATGTTTGAATGCTGAAAGAGATTCGGGAATTGGCTTCGAAGACTCCTGGCAAAAAGTGGTCCAACGGGGCCATCTCTTATCTACATCCATTTTGAAATGGCTCCAAATATTAACTCCAAGGAAGCTATAACCTTCTAGTTTTTTGCAGGGGGTGAAGAAGTGAAGAGCGAAAAGTTGAATACGAAGAAAGTGATAGCAATTTAAATCCGCGTGTGCACAAAAATGGTCCAATGGGGCAGTTTTTTGAAGAGATGAACATTCACAAAAGTTTACTGCGCTTTTGAAAGGAAGCAACCTGTGTTTTCGAATTTTCTTACCACTCCTCAAATTTTCTTATTTAACACGTTGACGACAGGCTGACGCGCATGCGCGTCAGAATTTTGCACCGCATCGGACATTCTGACGCGCATGCGCGTCAGAACTATGTCATTCATTTTTATGTGCTTGCGCTCCTTCTTCTCGAGTTTTTTGTATTCATTCTATAGATAATACATTAGCATAACTATAAACCACATGGCAGCCAGAGTGGTCAAATATCCCTTGATTTAGCAAAGATTTTCTGAACGCACAAAACTTTCATTTCAATTCTTTCCTAGTATTCCTTTCACTGTCGTAAACATTCATATGAAAGATTGTAGAAGCAGTTAATACAAAACCTTGTGAGTTTCAAAATATTTGTATTTGATAATAACGCCCACACAAATAATAAGTGTACAGTACACAACAAGGTTTGGGGAAGGGGTCTGTCGAGATTCGAAAAGAAGGGACGGGGGGGGAGGGTGGAAAGGGGTCGTAAAAATTTCGAAATCGGTCCACGGTTTGACGGTGTCCCATATGCAATTTAATTTTGCGGTGCTTCACTGGTTGGCGCAATGATTGTCTGGGTAAGCTGACGTCCACTCTAGCATAAAGCTAGCTCTAACGAGAAGTCACAGAACAACGAAAAGAAGTCAGGTTCAATTTCCTTTCTCTTTTTTTTAAACATGATGCCGCTGCTATGTAATAGTATGCCTCAGCGCGTCACCCAAAAACATGAAATTTCTGATTCGTGTTTGAAGAAGTGTTTTGCCCTATAGCTGTGCTCAACGTTGAAAAATAATCGCGATAGCTGCGGTCATGTTTGACAAGTTATTGAAGCACTCGTGATTGTAGTCCTTCTAGCCATTTACATTTTTGAGTGACAGCTTTTCGCCTACCCAAACGAATTTCGTTGTCCGCGAGGCTTTGAACCCATTTGCAGAGCAAGCCAGCCTTGGGTTCGCACAGCGACTTTCATGGTTCTGGACATGATATCAATTTTACCAATGGATTCGATAAAGCTCGAATTTACAGCGACGAACTTATATCGAAAACAGTGTTTGGTTGGTTATCGAAGCAGAGAATCCTGTCGTGCCTCATATGAGTTGTCCATCAGAACAATCTGACAACCTTGACAATACTTTCGGAGCAGAGCAAAAAGCAGTACTATCAGGCGAACACGGCCCTTTGAGGGCGGAAGTGGTGTGAGGGCGGAAGTGGTGTAGTGACAAGTGGCGCGCTTACCACGCGAGCGGTCCGGGGATCAAATCCTGGGTCGTGAGTCGCCCGGGCCAACCAAGCCTTCCATCCCTCCGGGGTCGGTTAATTGGTACCAGACTTGTCTGGGAGGATAAAAACACTGACTTGTACATCGGCTGGCCCCCGCAAGTCATTGTATAGGCCACATCGCATTCAAACGCCACTACGAATGTACAAATGGAAGTAGAATGCGTGCCGCATCCCAAAAGGGATTGATCAACGGCAAATGCTTTATCCTTATCCTTTTATCAGGCGAACATCAAAAGCAGAGATGGTATAGTGTGAGTGCAAAAAACTCTAGAAGAAGGAGCGCAAGTACGATGTGAAAATGAATGACATAGTTCTGACGCGCATGCGCGTCAGCCTGTCTTCAACGTGCTAGTCGTCAACGTGCTGTACATAATTCAGTGGTTCAGGGTTCTTCGAATACTCGAATAGACATACATTTTGAAACAGTTGAGAAAAGGTGTGTTCTTCTCGAAACAAGTTTACTAGCCGATCAATAGTTGCATTTGGTACCTTCGATTGGTCCCTTAAAAACAGAACTGCATAGATCGTATGGAGATCTGAACTTCTGGACCAAATGCAGCATGCATTTGCCCACCTAAGCTGTTCAAAAACTTAATTAGACGAATCATTCAGAACTGTTCTATCCCATATTCAGTTGTGATAGATTCTAGCAGATCTGGAGCAGAATCTAATGTACCGCCGCGCTGGGGAAAAATTTCACAGCCGGCATGGTCCTTCTTTGCTGCCTTTTCCCATCTTTTCGAAACATATTAAGATTCCGTATACCAGCGTTTTTGTTATAGCCCTGCGTAGAACACTCTGAAACCAATGCACTTCACTAAATGGGCCAAGAAGAAGAAGTCTTAGTATGTAGGCGTTATGACACAGCAAAATTTGAGATTTTCAATTTTTAGAGGGAATTTCCCCACTGCCCGAAGGGGCCTTTCCGCGATTCTTTTTCACAAACATAACCCTAGTTGCACCGAATACTCCCTTCAAAATAATTACAGTTACGGGTCCAATACTTTGTGAGTAGGTCCAACAGGCGATTGACGCTGATCTGAAGATGCTGTTATTAAAGAAGAAGCTAAGCAGTAAAGTCATAGGACTGACTCACTGTGTCAAGTTTCCAAAAATATATAAGAAAAAAAATGGAACAAAAAAGTAAAAACAGCATAAAGGCGTACCTCTACATTTACAATTTTCTCCTTTTTCTGATACTTCTCTACTACCAGTAGGCTTTGAAAAACAAAACATATAAGAGAAACAGTGCTGAAAATAATCCAAAAAATCCGTAGTGAGAGCCGCGATGTGTTGAGAATCTGAAATACTTGAAATTACTTTGTATGAGGATCACTTACAATTAGCCGTGTCTGACCAACTTTGTACTTCTGTTGATTTCGTTTATTACAGAGGTCAGGGCAATAACGAAGTCTATAAAAAAGCAATAAAAAATTGGAATGGTTATTGAAAATTGGAATGATTCTTCTTTGAGAAGTCTGTGTAGTTAATTCTTTGGAAGGTCGAATATGCGTTTCTGGAAGGATGCATAGCGTTGGAGAAAAGAGCACTATTGCACTATTACAACCCCAGTGGAGATGGGTCAAAAAATAATTTTCGCTGAAACTTCTGCTATGGGGGTTATCGAGGGTCCTGATCACGAATATGACACTCGTTTTTGACATTCGTGCTGTTTAACGCATATTTTCTGCTTTTCTAAGCTTTCTCACCTATAGCGCCTAAGACTAAGCTTAGGGGAGGGGAGTGAAACTCCGGAGTGGGTAAACCACGCACCGTGTGGCAAAAGTTGGAGTGTGTCAGACCACAGGGGAGTGGCCTACTCACTTTGGAGCCCTCCACTATTCAAAGGCTTAGTCCTGATTGCGATCTAATTAGTGCGAGGGCGCAGACGAGCAGGAAATAGGCGCCGAATAGCGCCAACAACAAAAACGAATGTCATATTCGTAATCAGGACCCCAAATAACCCCTATACAGAAGTTTACAGCGAATTTAGTGGGAATCAGTGTGGCGCCACCTGGCGCCAAATGGCGCCAAATTGGCGCCAGCGCCAAAAATGAATATCATATTCGTGATCAGGACCCTCGATAACCCCCATAGGAAGTTTCAGCGAAAATTATTTTTTGACCCATCTCACCCCCACTGGGGTTGTAATAGTGCAATAGTGCCGAGAAAAGAGCTAGCAAATGAATGGAGACACCTAAAGCTTCCAAAAATCTCTCTGAGAATAAAGATTTTTTCCTCAACAGTTTCGTATACAGTGACTACGCGATGGCACTCCAAAGATTTACACAGCTCCATACAAATGTTAAAAATGCAACAATTTCTTCAAGTACACATGACAATTAATGTCGGGTGACGTGCTAATTTTACCTAACGCATACTGATGAAATCCAACAAAATTAGGCCGAGTAATCAGGCCATTGAACGTGAAACCAGGAATAAAACGTGCGCAAGGGCATCATAAAAGTGACGGGCTCATTTGAAGGACATCAACGCAGCCTCTCTGCTCAAAGATTTACAGCTCTCAGCTCTTTTTGGCGGAAAACTTTTAGCTCTCGAAAAGCGAGCAATCACTACCACAAAAAAATACATATTGCGTACGACAGTTTCTAGTACCAATGACTGCTACTCAGAAACAACCAAGTCTCCACGTGGGCATTTCAGGTTTTTGTCGTTTTTCGAAGAGCTTCGCTGTTTCAGATAACCACGAGCTCGTCCTCTGCTAGGGGTACAAACAGCCACATAATATTGCAATATGAAATTTTGCTCAAAAATTTATGTAGACTCACTAACGTGAAATTGTCTGAAGAAACAAGGGTTATGCTACGGAGCCCACTCATTTTCTGTTTGCGTACACAGCTAGAGAAAAGAACTTTGCTCCCATAGGACAATTACATTTGCTGCGAGTTTATGAAGCCCCAAAATGTTGTTTTTGTTGGGTTACCGGAATCGTGGTGCTAGCATGTCACCATCAATTTAGTTGAGTGGAATATTTATTAGAGTGAGTTGGGTACTTGTGTATAATTTAAGCTTTCTCGAATATCAGCCAACCGGGAAAATGCAACTCTATCAGAGCTTTTGCTTTCTGGGTACTGCACTTCTTAGTCACATAATTCGATCAAGTACTTTGGAGAAACGTGTAGTTAACCATGGTTAACCAGTACTGGTTTACCTTATCAAGGACTTCAAACGGACCCTTAAAAGCTGGTTACCATTGAACGAGCGAGTACAAAAAGTAGAAAAAAATCGTCACAGAGTATGAAGCTTATTTACACAATTCTTAGTGTCGTTCTCTGAAGGTTCAAAAATCACATATCAAGAATCCATGTACGCGTTTCACAGCTCCGATCTTGCGTGCTAACAAAAATAATATTTTAAGGACCCTATTCTGGTTTTAAAAGAATTGTGAAAAGAGGAAAGAATATATATATATAATAAATTGTATGAGATATATGAGAATTTTGTCAACTAGATCTTTTTTGATGATCTACATATGTAATTGGCTCACAGACAGGTCAGCAAAAAAAGTATGGCAATGAAATCTTCAAAAAATATATATTTGAATGTATTATTATAATTTAAATCTTAAAAAATTGTGGTGCTTTGCTCTGAGCGAAATTTGTACTGATTTGACTGATGTCTCATGCAACTAGAAGAATCTTGAAGCCATGGCACTGGAATTCTTACCATAGGTATTCCGTGAGCAGTGGTCGTTTCGCCAAAGTCGATCATTGTGTGTTTCAGCTCGGTACTGTGACATCCTGAGAACTTTGCTGCTCGGCGAAAGCCCTGAAGTTAGCAATGTGGTCAACTTTTGATAT
Source organism: Ostertagia ostertagi (assembly GCA_036418205.1). Taxonomy (NCBI): domain Eukaryota; kingdom Metazoa; phylum Nematoda; class Chromadorea; order Rhabditida; family Trichostrongylidae; genus Ostertagia; species Ostertagia ostertagi. Next base: position 53,547 of record MU868640.1, on the reverse strand, counting down.
GAATCAAAGGCACTCCACACCTTGGAATTGTCCTGAAAATCTTTCCTGCATGATTTAAAGGAATATCGTCGCTCAGAATCAGGATTACCATCGGAATTGAGTGGAAAAGGGCTGGGATTTGAATGCGAATTAGCAGTGTCGTGATAACAAGGATCAAGCGGTTCTGTGACCGCCGCATGAGCAGGCCCTTCAAATGAAACTGGGCTTTCCGTCGGTGTTTCAGAGTGAGCCCGTCTGAGCGGATACGGACCGTACGACTCCGTCTCCGTATTCTCGTCGACATCCGTGCCCAGAAGTTTCCTCGTTGGCGAGCTGCCCAGCACAGTAAAGATTAAAGACATCTCTGAGAGCTTGAAGAACGGTCGCCAGCTAAACTCAGCTGGAGGACGACCAGAGGCCACCGTGGGTGGAGCCGTGGCAGGGAGGGGCTGCACCAATGCCGTGCGCGGCCATAAAAGACCTTTACTCATGCGGGGTTTTTTTTATTGTACTGGGACAAAACTCGACTGTGGCAATTCAGTCGAAAGGGTATCAGGAAACTTGCTCTCTACTGCCATTCCGTGCCATTCCGAAGTATCTGCGAGGGCAGAAACAAAGTTGGAGTTGAAGGGGTGGGTCAACTCATATGTATCAGCAACAGCATAATGGCCTATCTATGGGTGGAGCCTTCAACTCTCATTGGTGAATAGCTTAATCTGTGGAATTTCAGTGGAACCATCTACAATAGCAATGTCTAGTGGCACTTGAGATTTTTTTTAAATATTCACATTTATTCATAAGACATAAGATTCCGCGAGTTTGCTATTTGCTATCGAGCTATTATTTAGCTATATTATTTAATTGCAATATATTCTGCAACTGTACTCCCATATATTCTATACTTTCACTATTCCAAGAACTTTTGTCATTTTGAAAACACTCATTCACAAAGTATCACAAAACACTTGCGAAGATCGGAAGGATAAGGCTCACCAGCTCGGAAAATCTCATCGCCGCCTGGCTGAATGCACTTAGACGAGCATTCCAATTGGAATATGTCCACCACCCCCTTTCCGGGTTTATGTGCCATTCACATAACACACCATATGGGAACCCAAAGTGTTCACAACTGAGCTCGTACTCTTTCACTAAATGAAGTGCTAGTTCCGCTGCGTCCACGAGTAATCAAAAAATTCTTATCCTACTATTGGGAGTGCAACAAATTACTGCAAAGTTTCAATGAGTTACGCCGATTTGACGTTTCGTTCGTGCTCTTGTTATTCCCTTGAGGCTGCACATTTCTCAACGAATCACGTCTATGTCCTAAACAGCCACTCGCCGCCTTTCGACGCCTTCACGGGTGTCTTAACACCCGCATGTCAGAACACCAGCCCTCGGAATTATGTTTCGCAGAGATCAGAATCTGCCAACGTTGGTCCTAAGAGGGCCACGAAAGTCCAGACGGTTTTTTGTTGATGCATTAAGAACGGGTCACATAGGCACGCGCTGGGCAGTTTGACGCACGAAAAAACACATGAAGAGATTTACGAGCCGCCAAGACGTCTGCCAGTGGACGTTCCATTTGAAGAATAGGCTGCAGGACCACTTGTTCTTTTTATAAAATACAAAGCGCTCGGCGTTTGTTTATCCTTTTCTACGGAATGAGGGGAAGGAGTCATGAAAATCTCGTTGAACTACTGTTTGTGGTGTTGTGACCTACACAAGGAGTTGCGAGCCCAGTTAAAGTATAAGTCAGTGATTTGGAAAAAAATGTCCGTAGGTGGCTCAGTCTTGCCTACTTCTTGTGTAAAGGGTAGCCGCAAACTAGTGAAACCGTAACCGCTCGAGAAACTTCGATTTTCCACGTTCTTATTCATCTATGCTACTTTTGTTGGAACAGCATTTTTCTTCTCTCGGCTTCTTTGGCACTAGAACACCTAGATGAAGCGAAAGACGGCAAAATTTCTTGGATCACTGAAGTTCTGAAACTGCCATCAAAGTCTACGATAGGGACAAAGGTCAAGGCAGAGGAACTCACACAGTGGAGAGACAGGCGGATCCCCCTAAGGGTGAGGACGGACGCGCAATCTTCAGAAATTATTGTATAGGGTTAGGGGCAAAAAAAAAGGAGTCACTCCTTTACTCACATTCGAACAGAAAATAATCGATTTCTGCCAAACCAAATGACCGAATGAGCTTAATTGGCATCCTGACCCGCACTTCCGCATTCTATAAAAAAGACAATTATATAGGGCTGCCCAAACCAGCGACTTCAGAAGAATTCCCACGGAAACATGATTCGTAGCACGAGCTCAACGAGGTCGTCGAGAAACCATAGACGATTACGACGTCTCTGAAACGCTGGTCAAAAGCCATTTGCATAGTCAGAGCTAGTGTCCTAAGAAGCCATTCACCAGTTATCCGATTGAAGAAATTATGTAGCAGCTTCAGAATGGAGCGATTATGGTAGGCCTCCTTGAGCTCGACGGTGATGACAGATGACGTCATATTCTGGAGACGGTGAACGCAGCGAAGGTGGGCCTGATTCTGCTTATGGGGGACATCTAAGGAATAATTTCGCCGTATAACTCCCAATAACAGCGGCATCCTTTGCGACGAAAAGTTTGATGATATGCGCCATGGGCAAAGTGACTCTTTTTTTGCCCCCCCCCCTGTATATTCCCGCGCTGCGTGCAAAAACCCTCCCCGCGGCGCTGTCGGAGCGATACGCCCATCGACTGACTAACCACTCTCCACGGGTCTCTAGCCGTATAACAGAGATAGCAACCAGCTTTGAAGAAGGCGGAGACCGGCATGATAGACCGACAAAAAGCAACCGGCAGGAAGAGTCGACTGTCATGGGTTCTCCCCGTTTCTTATAGTTTTTCCCATTCATCACATCTCAGAATTGGCCAAAATCTCTACTGAAGGAATCTTCCACGGAAAGTCTGCTTATCCCTTCCTTGTGTACAGGTGTTGGGCATGGTCATTGAAGACCATATGCAAAGTTCAGAGCAAAAATGATGAAACCCCAAACCAATGAAACCCAGCTGAGAAACAGCCCTGGAAAGACCCATCTGTGGGACCGGATTGGACCAGTAGGCGGGACCGGAAGTGCTTCTGTGACGAAGTGCGTGGCAGGTGCGGATCCACGTGTCAGTTTATGGGAAGGGCCCAACATGAATCCAGTTCACGTTCACGCTTTTGACACGTTTGCACGTGTTGACTCCACGCCGCTAACAGTTGTGGAAGTTTTACAGCGGGAATTCAAAATTTTCATAGTCGAACTGGTTATCATAATTATTATCAAAACCATCGCCTATGTTCCGTTCTTTTTGCTATCTTCATGAGCAAGGGGCCTAAGGTATCGTTTTTTTTGTAAAGAATGGAGCGATGTTTTTATTCGTGACCCTTTAACCTAATGGATTGCATTCTAGTCGCAAACTCAGTTTGACACTATCATCGATAGACGAAGAAACGAAAGCTGACAGGTTCTGCTAGACGAACCATTTCGCAAAGCTAATGCAATTGTTCCTTATCAATGCTCAGAAGTGTGGGCTCCTCGAGTAAGTTTTATGCCGAAATGCCAAAAACTGGTAGTAATCGATATATTCTATGGTGTCGGTTTTAAGGTTTGCACAATTTTTGACGTGTGAGCCTGACGTTATCAGGCAACAGTACTGGCACCAGTTCTGTATATTATAATAGGAGGCTACTTTTACCACAAATGCGAAAATGGAAACAAAATACACTAATCCTTCAAAATACCGCTCATTTTTGGTACATTTCTGCTTACTTCAAAGAATGGAATGGGTGATCATAATTAAATACAATAGTGCTCTGTGCTGGGTGATATCCGTTGTGGCCGAAAGGTATAGGAAGTGGCGTTTATTGCTGGCACTGAGCCGTACAGTATTTTCAGTGTTTCGAAACTATTCGAACGCTTTGAAACCATGTAAGAAGCATCATAAGATGTTTGGTCCGAAGTTCACCTGAACTCTTCGCCATGAAGATTTTTTTGCATCGACCCATTACCAAGGGGCTGCCCAATGACGGTCTCTGAAATTGCAACTTCGGAAAGCGACTCGGTATTCCCTCTTCAACTCTTTGAAACATGTTCGGTGCTCTCAAGGTTCAAGCACACGTCTCTGGGATTGCGAAAAGTGGAAGTTCAAGAACTGTGCACACTCAGAGGATTGGGGCAATCACCTAGAAGAGGATGGCTCACAACGATGAAGCCAGCGTGAGTCACATCGCTTTTGATCTCAGGATCTGCCGTCACTCCTTCCAGAAAATCTTGGGAAGCAGTCATTATTTGAAGAGGTTACCGACTCTTTCTATGCTGGTTTTTATTGGAGCAACCCGAATAGATTCAACTGATAAAATGCAAAAAGTTTCTGCACGAGCTCGAGGTGCGCCGCGTCTCTCTTACGGATTTGGTTTAATGAGAAATTTTCGAACTAAACTTCTTTGCGACCACCAAAGTCAGTTGTTGCCAAAAAGTGAGAGCAAGTCTCCGAGATAACGTCTAGTTTACAACAAACTTTCTCCCGAAGGTGTGGTAGTTTGTGACGGGGTAACATCCAAAAGTGCAGCTCCGGAGTTCATCTTCCACAAATGTTAAAATTAACTCGAAGGTCTTGCAAAAGACTTTAATGAGGTACGGTATGTTGTTCTGGATTTACGAGCATTTTGCTCAATGATCGTTTGCTCTTCAATGAAGCTGGGCTCCCTAATACGCGTTCAAATCGACCAAAGCCATCCTGGGCGCTCACTTCCCGGGCCACTGGAGCAAGGAATTGTGACCTTCTTCCTCTCAGGCCCTTAACCCGATGGACTCCTCTATGTGAGGATGTTGTAGAGCAAGACCTCATAAGACTTCTCCAGCTCGGTGGGTGCTCTGAAGTTAGCGCTTCAGAAGAGGTGGGACGACATCGCCGTTGGCTACCTGCGGCGCACTGCTGATTTTGTCGTTGGACGTCAGAAGGCCTCTCTCAAAGCAGAGTCGTCAAATTCAAAGCACCTTCTGCACAAGTGATCAAATAGCTTAACTCTATCTTTGTGTGAAGTCGGTTTCCTGATCGAGTCTCTTTCTTGGCTTTTACACACAAAAACATGGCGTCCTATACTTTTCGGCCACCCTGTAGTCCTGAGATCTGCAGATTTAGCTCACGGGATAAGGATGGCTTCAGTCGCTAATGAGTTATTGAGGGGGTCGCCAGAGAATGCCACAGAGCACAGCGCATTATATGAAATCGGGCATTTTTATTATTATGTGCAACTAAAAGGAGAAGGGCGAGGCACACGCGCATAGGTACTATTCCTCACCCTATTCGTTTCACGTGATTCGTCCCACCACCCATTCTCAGACATTTCTTTCAATCCACGTTTTCCAAATTTTCAGGTACTACAGTCCCCTTTATTCCTATTAGCTTGTTTTCAACGAATGAGATTTGATGATTTCATTGAGTACGTCGTATTGGGCCGGAAGGGCCGTGTTAAGGATTGCCGATACTATAGCGCTTCTATAGTCATTGCAAGCTATTTGATGGCATGGTAGAAAAAATTAAGCAGTTTTTTCACAAAATAGTTTCAATAGATTCCTTTAGTCGGGAATTCTTCCTCATGAAAATCGACTTTTTTCCTCTCCATCTGAAACTGTTACGGCAGCACCTATCTATGCCCCCAAATAGAAAATCGCTTTTACTTTTATCACGATCACACTGTTTTGCACGGACCCTCCAGACAGAACACTTCCTTGGCTAAAAGCACTTCTTCTGCTAGGCTGGCTTCCTGTTGATGCTATCCAGGTGTAGAGGTAGAGTGTTCTTCTCGTCTTGGACTAGAACTATTACACTATTATTGGGCAGATACAACTAACACCTATTATTGGGCAAGATACAACGAAAATTAGTTGTGAATCCCTTGCTGTTTTCAGAAATCTTTTTCAGAAGCCTCGAAAACAGCGGCCTAATTTTGCACTTGCTCAGTAGAATAAGATTGCAAAGTGGTAGTAACGGGGAAATTTATAGCATCTCGAGGAGCCGTCTCATCAAGCAAAAAAGACAAAGGCAATAATTCTGCTTCATCACCTAATTGAAAAAGCAAAAAATAAAGTGCCCGAAGTTGACTAAGCTTTTTGGAACCGCCATGTATACGATTCCTGCGACGCCAACCTGGATTGGTGCCAGTTTCGCGAGATCAAAGGGCAAGAATAGGGTGAATCGCGCAGGTTCAGATAATGCGAGACTCACAAAAGCAGCACTCACCTTCCCCCACAGCGTACATCAGTAAGAGAATTTGGGCACAGAATCACTGTCTGCTGGTCGCTTACCAATGAAGGAGTCTTTTTGATAACAGAGAGGTCGCAGTTGGGAACACTGGCTGAAAGTCCAGCACTACGCTCGTGATTGAGGCTGTAGATGAAGTTAACGTGAATAGAGCCCAGTCTTCTTAGAGACGCGCTATCTCGAGCAAATTTAGGAGGTGTTTTTCGGGTATAAGGATTTTGAGTGAAATAGAGGCCCTACGTTAAAATCAGTGGCCCAAGTGTCATTCACAACATGGCCGTGATCAAGCTGCCCTGAGTGGTAACACGTTGACGACAGCGTGACGCGGTAACGCGTCCCACTTTGCGCACCTCGTGGGACATTGTGACGCGGTAACGCGTCCCACCCAAGTCATCCCTTTTTCTTGCGCTTGTGCGACTTATTCCTAAGGTCTTTGACTCTTTCTGTAGGGTCATACACTGCCCATACCTAACAACCACGATGGGTCACAGAAAGGTCCAAATATTCTTCACTTTGGCAGACGTTTTCCAGACCTTACGAATATGTCTGTTGAGTTCTTTCCTCGTTTTATTCTTTTCGTAGCTTATTAAAGGAATCTTGCGCGGAAAAATCATGATTCTATTTCAGCCATAAATCACTGGCTTGAGACTCATTATCCACGATAATAGTGAAAAGAACTGAAGTATTGCTTTCGTTTTGATTAGAAATTCGAAAACTCGAAAAGGCTGCTACGCGTTCGAATTGCCCACGGACGTCTTTCACGAATGCTGGCGACGGGGAAATTAGAGTGCATTCACTAGAAGCTCTTTCTGGCCTTCTGCTTCGTTGCATTCACATCTTACACTTCTACTCCATCCTATTCCATCGATCGATTTGTCTCCACTCTCCGAAATCGCGCGCTTTAACCCGATTCTCTCATTGCGTCGCCTGGTACGTAGCCGGCCAAACGCCGTCTTCTTTCCATGCCTCGCCTGGCTCTGCCTCCTGGTCCTTCGATGGTCCATAACGTGTAGTTTTTGTACGTTTGTTTCTCTTCAGAAACCGAATCTTCATGCGTGAAACTTTGTGTGCTATTTCCAGTGATCACAACTGACATATTCATGTTAGGAAAGAGTGCAAGGATTTTCCGCGCAAGATTCCTTTAAACATGTTGATGTAACAACGAGTAACAGAAGTGAATTTACTGAGACAACCACCTCCAAATTAATTCTGTGACCAGTAAAGGGAAACTAGGTAAAATTTCCCTTTCATGGCCTTAACACGTCATTTCGGTCAAACTTCCATTACTGTAACTCCTGATAAGCTAGACAGATCGAACATTGAAAACATTTCATCGCATCTAAGTATTGCGGATTTACAACTTAAAATCCATGGATTTGGTGTACGGCGGCGTTGCGCTCGCTTGCTCCCGTCCCATGCGGTGCAAAAACAAACATTATATTTTTTTCTATTTTTTTTCCTGTGAGTGAGCAGATTTTTGACGATTACCGAAACTCATGAACGAACTGGCATGAGCAGGTGGCACAAAGCGACGAATCGCCCACCGTTTGCCTAACTCTACCAAGGCCGAGAGGAAGAGAGCAGGTGACGGGGGTGTGGGTGCTCGGCTCGTTGGGAGGAGTGCGGATGTGGGGAAAGATAGAGTGTGACCTAGGAAATGGAGGCGTTGTGTTTGAATATCAGCAGCATTGAGTACTATTATAGATGGGAGCTCAATTGGGTTGTTTGAAATTTCTTCTTGAACGAAGGTTTCAGAGAGATATCAAGCGTAAGATAAGAAGGATGTAAACACTTTCAAGTGACTATTGGTCAATGTTTTTAAAATTTTGTAATGTTTATTCACTTTAATAAGTTTTCATTATCGCGCAATTTAACAAAGCTTTCATTATCGCAGGGGATTGAATTGGGAAGACTTACGACGTTTAAGCTGAGTACTCGTTGTGCTTTTTTCCTAATGTTGACATACTTTTTCGGATAGCTTTTACTACTTGTTTAGGAGGGGGCAATTCATTTTGGAACCATTTCAAATCTTGTTGGTTATGCATTGTCAGATTGATAGCTCAAGGAGTTATGACAGTCAAATATTGGTGTATCTTTTTCAGGCAACACCCAAACAACTTCCCTGTGGGAACAACAAAGCGTTTTCTTTTACTGCTCGAGTGATCTCGAATTTTAAAGTGAAGGCTACATTAGCTCAGTCGTCGGAGTTGGTAACTTCCAACTATTACGTAGTTGTTGCCCTGAAGCGTGATCTGGACAATAAAAATCCGATGATCGACTCAGACTCGAAAATGAAATTGTTCGCTCCATTCTGAAACAATCGCGAAAGTACTAGGGAAGTTAAGTTGAGAAGCTGTCTGGAAGAAGTCACGCCACCATATCCTGATGGCAATAGTCTTGTTGATTGGATATCTCGTTCGATAAAAGAGTGTTCATGGAAAACACGAAGTGTCGCAGTGCTTGTTCTGTGGGTTTTTGACGCAAAATTATTTAATGTTTCATCTAATTACCTTCGAGCGAGCTACCACAGTTTCATAGATTTTCTACCTTCAGTCCTATACCGTTAGCTCTATAGCTTTTCTTTTTTGCTATTTGACAGCTGTCACAGCATTTCCTTACCACTTTTTGAAATCCTTCAGTAAGCTACTCACAAAGAGCAAGCTTGCATGAATCTTTCTCAACTCAAATTTGGCCTGAAATGAGCCGAAGCAGTTAGAAGTACTACATAAATGATACCATAGAATTATGGCACATGGAGAATGGACTACAACTATTTGACATTGCTCTCGGATGTGAGCGAGGTTCACTGGTATGCCTGGTTTATACTTTGTGACAGTTCCCCTCAGACTCACTCTCTGACGCTTCACCCCTCTCACGTACATAACCTCACGTTTAGGGGTGTGGGTCAGGAAATAAGGGAAGGGCATCGGATGGGGTTTTGTGCTCGTCATCGACCCATTTTGACTTGAAAAAGATAAAAAAAGGATAAAGCATTTGCCGTTGATCAATCCCTTTTTGGGATGCGGCACGCATTCTACTTCCATTTGTACATTCGTAGTGGCGTTTGAATGCGATGTGGCCTATACAATGACTTGCGGGGGCCAGCCGATGTACAAGTCAGTGTTTTTATCCTCCCAGACAAGTCTGGTACCAATTACCGACCCCGAAATATACTTGAAATTACCACAGCCGTTTCTTTCCTAATTGACCG
>MU868639.1:59822-85112 GCA_036418205.1 Ostertagia ostertagi | reverse complement strand
TCCAACACTTGTATTGTTGTTCGTGTTGATAAATTTTCAGTGGTCGTGAAATTGCTAGCGAATCCACCAAAAAAAAATCGACGCGCGCGCTCACCGATTGGCTGACTCTAGCCGTCTGACTCTACCAGAGAGAGCGTTAGTGTTGATCTGGTCAGACCAATAAAACTCGCCCAACGCGCAAATCATGGGGCATAGAAGAAAACCTATCACTTGTGATCAGGTTCAACCGTCACGTTGGACCAATTTTGAAAAATTTACGACCCCCTCCTCTTAGCGAGTCTCGATACGACCCCCCCCCCCAAACACTTATTATGTACTGTACACTTGGTATTTGTGTGTGTTTGCGTACTGCTTCGTACTACTACATCGAGCGTTACTAGATTGAGCGCGGTAGCATCGTGTTCGCATTGGCGCGCAAAATCTTCCCCTCGGCCCAGCGCCGGATGGATCGAGGCAGACTACTAATTTTCATTTAAGTGTATTTCTGTTCAACGTCAACATTTTTCAAAACACTAAGTAGATTTGTAATCTACGAGACTGCTAGTTTCAGAAAACTACCACTTTTGTACAGTATCTTCAAAACTGTGTTAGTTATGGGATAGAGAAACAAAAATTCACAGAAATGCGCACTTCTTCGTTTGAAAGGTTGTAATTTTCTTCAAAGAAAGTGTGATAAGTGGTAGAAAATTCTGAAAGTCCAGATTGTTTTCTTTCTAAAAAGTACTTGAACTTTTGCAAAGTCTCTTTTCTCAAAAAATCGCCCCGTTGGACCGTTTTTTCTGCAGAACCGGGTTTTTTGGCTTTCAATGACTATAACTTTCTTAGAATGAACCTTTTGCGATTCTTGTCCCCCTGGGATAAACTAGAAGGTTAGAGCTTTCTAACGAATACTTGAACTCTTTCAAAATTGATGGAGTCAAAAAATCGCCCCGTTGGACCGTTTTGGGGAAATCGCGGACCGATTTTTGGCAGAGCGCTGGTTTTTTGGCTTTGAACTGTTATAACTTTCTTCAGATTCAACTTTTTGCAATTCTTGTCCCCCTGGAAGAAACTAGAAGGTTAGAGCTTTCCAATGAATACTTGATCTCGTTTCCAAAATGACCCGTTCAAAAAATCGTCCCGTTGGACCGTTTTTTTTTTCATGAATTTTCGGAGCTACTCTCCTGAAAACACGAGTTTTCAACACTCAAACACTCACAGCTCTCTTCAAACTCAATTTTATGGGGAATAATGATACCATGACATCGCACAAGCTTTGTGCTTCATAACAGATACTAAACCTTTTCAGGAAGTCGCCGACAGGCAAATATTTTTTTCCAAACTTTTCTTGTAAGCCTTTAGCAGTCAATCTACCCAAGTGGTCACTCTTTTACTAACTTAGGTCCAGTTTGAAGACATTGGTTCTTCGAGAGCATATTTGTGTACGTGAACAGTCAAATATGGACACTTCTGCAGTAGACTCTTCTGCTCTGAGGTGCGCCATGCACTCGTTTGTGGTTAATAGTTGGAGAAGCACTCGAAAGTTATGCCTCTCACTTACGTGTTGCGACGTTGACCTCTGCGAATACGACCCCCTCGTTGGACTTTTTCCAACCGACGGTTGACCCTCTTTGAGATCGGAGGTCTTCCCTCGATTTTCTGCATTCTTTTATCACTGACCACCTCTACCTTGACCTCTTGTGTGATGACTTTCTGTCGTTAAGTCGCCTTCAGTGCACATGTGAAAACTTAGGCTGAGCACGATTTTAGCAGCGAGACGAAGTAGGCAAAATAAGCTCCTCTTCAGCAGACCGTAAACAGGGCCAGTTAGCAGTAGTGGCGTTTGAAATGTTCAGCTGATAAGATTTTTCCCACTTTTTGCGACGCGTGTTCTGCGGAAATAAACAGCATCCCGCAGTCCACCTATGTTGGTTTGGTGAAACACGAAACCTTCCAAACAGGCGCGTCCGAGCCCAGCGCCAAACTTTCCTTAACACGTTGACGACCGTGTGGTATGATGTCATACCACACTTTAACATGTGGCAGACTAGTTTTCCTTGATTTATTTGGCGTTTTTTCCTGTTCCACAACGGTCCATGTACATTATTGGATCCGAAAAACAATTTTTCATTACTGATAATGAAAACGCTGAAGGATTAATTACTATTGATGAAAGAACACGAAAAAAGCTGCCGCAATACGGCACTACGACGGTCGTCAATGTGTTAATGATTTCCCTGAACAGTTAACATTGACAGTGGGCTAACACACAGTTAGAGCAGTACCTAACTAGAAAAAAAAACTAAGAGGGGACTTTTTCAATGTCAGTTTCAACGATAATGAACAGATTCGTGATTCCGACAGAATTCTCCTTAAAACTTTTTTGAGAGAAGCGAAACAGTGAATTTCGGACAAGAAGTCAGTCTGCTCCCGGAAGTAGCGAAACAATGTGACCATCGGAAAAGATATCCCACCCTGAAAGCTTTTCGGACTCCAGTGTAATTGGAAGGGGAAGGGGACGGGTCATGGAACATCCTGGCTTGGAAACTTGAAGCTTCTACCTCTACTATCCACATATTAAGAATTGGTCAACTGTTCGCTAAAACGAAAGAAGTTTTTCGCTGAATTCCTAGATCGGAGTGATAAGCGGTTGTGGCCAGCGTGAAAGTACATCGGAGCAGATTAATTTTTCTCCCAAAATTTCCTGTTTCACTCGCGTTAGATAAATTTTAGGCTAGATTGCCGCCATAGTCATGTACAGGGGTGGCCAAAAAAAAGAGACACTTCACTCAACATTCAAAACGGAATTATTTACGCGTGCGAAACCAAACCAAATGACCCCAACTGAATATTGAAGAGCACGTTATAATCTATCAACAAGCTACACAACAGCCTTCTACACCGACGACATCAGAAGATTTTCCCACGGAAACATGGTTCACGGTACGAGCTCAACGAGGTCGTCGAGTACCATAGACATTACGACGTCTCTGAAACGCTGGTCAAAAGCGGTTTTGCACAGTCACAGCTAATGTCTCTGGGAAGCTATTCAACAGTTAATCCATTGAAGAAATTATGTAGCAGCTTCAGGCCGGAGCGATTACGGTAAGCCTCGTTGAGCTCGACGGTGACGGCAGATGACGTCATATTCTGAAGACGGCGGGGCAGTGAAGGAGGGCCTGCTTCTGTTTACGGGGAACACCTAAGGAATATTAACGCCGTAAAACTTTCATTAACATCGGCTCCCTGTGCGACGAAAAGTTCGATGATGTGCGCCATGGGCTAAGTGTCTCTTTTTTTTGGCCACCCCTGTATATTCATATCATTGTTGGATCAAAAAAGCAAGCAAGAACATGGAACGAAATTTGTGATTGGAGGAGGATTTGGCTGAAAAGTTGTCCATTGTTAGGTTTTGCCTGTAGAACACGAACATCGCGTCTGGCGCAAAAACGTTTGGCGTCCGCGCCATGTCATCTTGGACCATCATGTTTGCAGTGTTCTTGTACGTAGGTTTAGTTTGACTAGGGGAACACAATAATCCACTGATTTGTCGAGAAAAATTCAAGCCTAATGCGGGGCACTGAGCGAATGTGGTAGCATCAGCACCTGTAGCGCGCAGGCTAGGAGTTTATGTACCGAACGGATGTGATATTCGTATTCAGGGGTCAACCCCCCCCCCCAGCCTTCCACCGCGGGAAACACCTTAGCCGAATCTATCTGTATTCACAAATCAGTTTGGGAATAGTGGGGAAGTAAGGAGTAAATCGTGCCAGAAGTTCTCTAGCGGAATCTTCAGAATTTTCTATTTCGTTTGCCTCGAATAATGTGCTTGACATTGTAGGTCGTTACGTTTAATGGAGTGAATTTTACTTGTTCATTTATTATTTCCTTTACGATACAACGACACTTGATCACTGATAATGTTGAACTCGAAAGCTTTCACTTTCAAGCTAACAGGCCTACTTCACACCATACCCCTCACTCCCTTCCATCACCGTTCTCTGAATGTTCGGTCATGATATTCTGCTCTACCATTCACTTGCATCCAGAGTCAACCGTGCGTTGCGGAGAATTCAAAATTTTTACGACCCCCCCCCCTCTTTCGGAGGGTACCGGTTGACCCACTCCCACCGTTTGAGCTATTGTGTCTTTTCATTAGGATGGTAAGAAAGTCCTGAGCCGTTTGACACTTTTTCTCTTTACTTTTTATTCCGCGTACAATGGAATTTACTCAACAATATAATCACCATTGTTACTCACTACAGAGTCCCACCTAATGGGCAGGTCAGCGACCCCCTTCTCCCAGAACTGAGCAGACTGAGAGTCAAAGAAATCGCTGACCGCTCTTTCAACGTCTTCAACTTTGGTGAATTTTTTCTTCGCTAGGAATGCCTTAAGGGGATGAAATAAGTGATAATCAGAGAGGGCAATGTCAGGGGAATAGGTGGGTGGGGAACCGCGTCCCAGATCAGCTCTTCCAATTTTGCACGGGTCTCTTTAGCTATGTGGGGCCTGGCGTCATCGTGGAGTAGGTGGACAGAAGTTCGTCTCGGTCGTTTTTCTCGAACAGCGTCCGCTAGTTTCTGGAGCTGACTGGCGTAAATGCTGCCGGTAGCGGTATGCCCTTGCGGGAGCAGCTCATAATACAACATTCCTCACGAATCCCAGAGGCAGCAAAGAAGACAGCTTTTGGGGTGAAGGTCCGATTTTGCTTGTGTCGGCGGGTCTTCTCCTCGAGGGAGCCACACGGCACTGTGCTTGTTAGAATCGTAGAGGACCCAACTCTCATCTCTCGTAATCATGCCTTCCAAAAACTCCTTTCGGTGCGGACAAAGAAGGAGAAACTGACAAATGGGTACCCGCCTGAACCGCGTGCTATCGGTCAAGACATGAGGGATCCATCGAGTCGGCACTTTCCTGTGGCGAGGGCGTGGAGGGGACCGAGGACTGTGGGATGGGTGCACCCGAGTCTTATCACAAGGCTGCGGGTGCTAACCTCCGGATCCTCTTCGACAGCGCCGAGAACGGTGGAGTCTTCCACTGTTTGGGGGCTTCCCAACCTTGACTTTTCGGAAGCCGTGTCTCCTCCTCGAAGCCTGCGAACCAGAGCTTGGCACTGATGATGGAAGTGGTGTCCCTTCCCAATGCGATGCTGATAATGTTGACGGTTTCCACTGCTCCTGTGCCGCAGCGCCATTCATTGAAGATGATCGCTCGAAAGTGCTCTTGTGGAATCGACATCATGATTAAAGTTAAAGAAGGCAACCCGGCAATATATACCTACTGCGGAGAAGTATGATCGACAGCGATAATCTATCACGTAGCAGATTCTAGGTATCGATCAATAAGCGAAAGTTCTGGAGCTTTCGAAAAATCGGCTCAGGACTTTCTTACCATCCCAAGTACATATTTTTATGCCATCATCGATGCATGGGCCGTCACGGAAATGGGGAGGTAGTGTACAGTACATAAATAAGTACGCGCACTTTGTCTCGCTCCGAGAACGGGCCTCGAGCCTGCATGAAAATTTTCCCATTAAATAGAGGTATTCCCAAATTTTTGCGTAATCCTAGGCATGATAGTGATCGCAGAGATTTCGTACTTCTCAGAAAACTACCTTGTTTTTTTTTTCGAAGCCCCAAATCTTTTAATGTAAAGTTAATAATTAAACCTCCTCATTCAAAAGGTCTCGCTTCTCAAAAACGGTTTCATGAGAAGGGATACAATTTGAAATTCCAAAATGTTTTCTTTATAAGTTTTCTAAACTATTGCAAATGTTAACTTCAAAAAATCGTCCCATGTTCCGTTTTTTGTGCGCACGCGAATTCTCATCATTTTAAACGTTCATACCCACTTTCTGGGAAAAATAGTCCCGTTCTTCCGCTTTTCAGAGGTTTGTGCTTCGACTTTTGAGAACGCGCGAGTTTTCGTCATTCAAACCTGCATAACATCCTTTCTTATAAACTTTTTGCGGATCTCTAAGGATTATAAGAGAAAGGAAGACATTCGCTCTCGAAAAAACATTGAGATTTTTCCGAATAAACACTTCCAAAAAAACCATCCCGTTGTTCCGTTTTTTACTTCCATGGCTTTTCAAGCCATTCTCTAGAAAGCTTTTCCAAAGTCGGTGTATTGAGAAGCGGTAAAAGCATTGAATTGAATTGA
Source organism: Ostertagia ostertagi (assembly GCA_036418205.1). Taxonomy (NCBI): domain Eukaryota; kingdom Metazoa; phylum Nematoda; class Chromadorea; order Rhabditida; family Trichostrongylidae; genus Ostertagia; species Ostertagia ostertagi. The sequence continues at coordinate 78,968 of MU868639.1, read as the reverse complement.
CAAATCCAGTAGCATATGCTAGACCAATCTTCAAAGGATAACCTTCCTCTTAGTAAGAAATCTTGCTCAGTGATGCGCCATTCAATCTTCTGTGGTGCGTAGCCGCAGTTGCACTCGAAAGTCTGCCCTCCAGTGCCACTTAGGTATGCCTTGCCACTTTCAAGTTTTCTGCTTGGTGCTTGAAGTTACGAACCATGGTCCGTTCGAACTGTTCGAACGAGGGGGTCGCAATTTCGAGGACTGCCAGCCACAGGCGCGTGCGTGGCGTATCCGAGGGCAAGAATTGTTTGTGCAGACCGCATTAGATTCGATTAATTATGCACAGAGAGACAGTTTTAGGCAAATTTGTTTTCCTTGAGGAATAAAGAACAGTTGGAATGCATCCCTATGAAAGGTTTGACTTCTCGGGCTGAAATTAACAATAGTTCTTGGAGACCAATTTTTTTGGAGACTTCTTCCAATGTACTGTGAAACATGTAAGGAAGCGGAAATCTCGCAGTCTTCACAAATGTCTTTATCTCCTCTCCAACAAGCTTTTTGAAGGAAGTTATCATTGCTGAAAGCTCAAAAACTCGCATGTGCTGCTCAAAAACCCATGGGAAAAAAATTCGAACGTGTGATTTTCTCGAGAAATGAACTTTGAAGAAACGGCTTGGGGCTTGTTAGAAAGAGCAAATCCAATACCTTCACCCTCGTGAAAAAAAGTGCATCACAGAAATGAAAATGAAGTGAGTTATGGCCGCTGAAAGCCCAAAAACTCGCTTTTGCACGGAAAATGTTCGAACGGGACAATTTTTTGAAAAAGGGGTCAATCACTAAACTTTTATACTGTTTTGATAGAGAAATATTTGAAGTTTCTGAAACTTTTGACAGCTTTCCAAAAGGTCGCATACGAAAGATATTATGGGCCTTCAAAGTTGAAGGTGCGCCTTCTTAGAATTTTGGGTTTTTCACTTCTCTATATATAGATTTTCTGGAAAGCGCACCTCAGGCACAGTCAAAATCTACCTCAACAAGTCAAAAAAGTACGTCCCAAGAAAGTTATTCCCCTCTAAAATTTTTTCTTCGCCGCGTCCCGTTCTTCCAGCGCCCGGGTGATACCTGCCGCGCTCCAAGGCTGACGCCGCAATGCAGACGCTTCTCGCGCGCGCCAGGACGCTTCTGGCTCGAACGGACATTGTTATTCACTCTTAATAATAACAGGTCGGTTCCGCAACTGGAACCCTCCATCTGATTTTGAGCTATGGGTCGCTAAAATCCCGACATGTTCGATACTGTGGTTTGAACGTTAACTTTCTAGACTCCCCCCTCTCTCTAAAATCACTGCCCGAATACGACCCCCTCGTTGTTCCTTGCGCAACGGGCGGTTGACCCTGCCTGTATCACCTGTCGTCTCGTTGAGCTAGCAACGTCTCAATTCATCTTGTCTCCTGCAAGAGTAGTCCAGTGGATCTCCTTGTTCTGGCGACACGAAGCCTTTCATACCTTTCATTCAGAGCTTTCGTGAAGAAGTCTGACTCTCGGGCAGACAGTCGTCCAGGTGTTCATTTGACGTACCGAGGGACTCAGTCGGTAACCGCTCTGGTCTTAACGGTCATCGCAAAATCGCATGACGTGTCCGGCCCACCTGATTCATCGACCCTCCCTGTGCGAGAATGGGCGCAGCGTCCCCTTGTACTTCATCTGTTATGGCGTAGATTCCAACTCGCGGTTCCCCTCTCTGCATTGCGTGTGTACACTAGGGTTTAACTCTATGCGTCGTCCTCTTTCGACAGCGCGTTTGTGATAATCGCACCGTTATCCCTGTCTGCCCTGCTAACAGATTTCCATTAGGTTCTGGAGGATTGAATTAGGATAAGGAAGAAGGCAAACCCTCGAACTTTTCCTGCCTGCTCAACACTCATAAAGAAGTGGAATCCCTCTGCCTAATATGTTTGATATTCCTATAATAGAGACTCTCTAAGTGCCAGGGGAATGAGATCCATATACATTATTGCTGTTTTCCCTATATTCATGGCCTACGAGAAGCCTACCACGCTCTGACGTGGGAGCTAGGGTGGACCTCGAGGTAGTTAGCCACGCTATCTTGGGGCGGAACAAGGTGCTTTGTTTTTGGGAAGGCCCGGAATCGCCTCCCATGAACTTCCCACTCACTTGAATGCAAGCTCTCACTGTGCCGACATGCAGGATACCAACCGCAAACACAAGTACATGGTGGCTTTTGGTCCGCGATTTACCCACTATCCGCCACCTGGGGTTGCGCCGCCTAGCCTCGCCACTAAGCGGCTAGAGATCTTTCCCTGAATGAAACTGTGTGCTGGCTCCCTTCTGGCAGACGAGGTTGCAGTACCAACCCTCGCTCAAGCCCGTCGAGCTGCGTTTCTAATTGTGAACGGTTCAAAAAGTCAGACAGTGGGCTCATTCAATTCCATTAATTGTGAAGTACTTCTCCCGCTTCTCCCTCCCTGCACGTCACAAGGCCTCTGCTGTTCTTAACAGACGTCGCCACTTGGTCCTGTTCTATTCATCTTCTGCTGCGGCCTTGATTTCAGTGAGGTCCTTCTTTGTGACGTCCCTCCATTTTTCTGTCTAGACTCTCCTCCATGCCGCTATTGCCCAATCGTCCTCGAATCCATCGCTTTCTTTATCAAGCGTATCCTGTTGCCTCCCTGGCCACCAGCCGCAATTACATGGCAGTCGCTTTTCCCCGTTTAAATGGGCACGGACAGTCGACATGACCGGTTTGACAATCCTCGTTTCTCGACCCTGTCGCGTCGCGTCCAGCCACAGGCCCATCTCAGCATCCTCATCTCAGCGGAGTGAAGCTGCCTTTCGTGATTCTTGTTCAGGGGCCAGCACTCGCTGCCGTAGAGCATCGCAGGCCTTACCACTGTTCGGTACACCTTCCTTTGAGCGTTCTGGAGCACCTTCGGTCGCAGAGGATTCCAGTGGATTCCCTCCATTTCATCCATGCCCCGTTGATTCGTGTCTGCACTGTCTAGTCTTCACTACTCTCGGGGACTGGATAGCTCCCAGGGTATCGGAAGCGGGGTCAACCGTCCGTTGAGCCGATTTTGAAACTTCGGTTTCCATTTCAGGCGGCATCAGTACGAAGGCTCCCCTCCCCTCTAGGCTATTCATGTCTTTTTACACATCTTGATGTGTTGGCCTTTCATTGACATGGAAAGAGGGGTTGGGCAGTGGAAGTTACTTGGCGCTTTGACATGCAGCGCGCTTTGCACGCTCAGAGGACTGGATCAAGAAAACACGACCACATCAACTCACCCGGAGGACAAGTCATAAGTTTGAAGAGAAGCCCACGCAGGGACTTAGATTCATCTAGTTTTTCTTCAGCTCAGAAACCAGAGGAAGCAAGGTCAAAGCGACCAAGGTAAAGTCCACCGTAGCATGCTCACTGTTTCACGTCAAAAGGAAGGACACGAAAGTGGAAGAAATGTGATCAAACAAGCCCATGTGGAGTTTTCCATTTCGAGGACCTAGAAAGGGATTCCTTGTATCGGCGAAGGAGGGGTAGGGTTTTCGATTGGCTCGGAAGCCGTCCTCGATAGATGCTCGACGTGAATTTCTCGTAAGCCACAGAATTTTGAAAGGACTGCAGCCTCTGCCAGAAAGAGCGAATGTTCTGTTTTGCATTGGTCTTCCTCGATTTTCAAAAGATTGTCATTAAAGAAAGCGATTGTCTTCCAAAGGAAGAAAATTCGCTTGCTAATTTCAACTCGCTCAAGAGATCCTTAACGTCTCCAACTCGGGGGGTAAAATGTGTTTGGAAAAGGCTCAATGCAATTTTGAAACTAGACGTATCGTGTATTGAGAATTCGTCTTCCTTTTGTGAAACGGTTTTCACTGACGAAAGTTGTAGTCAGTTAAACAGGGGTAGATTCGGATTTTCCAAGAGAAGAAGCATCATCTCCTTTCTTCATCTCATGCCCAACTAAATGTCGCACAACAACCTCGTAGGAAACGCACTGTCCAGCTTTGCTGCGCTCACAAAATCTCTCTCTCTCTCATCAACCTGCACTTTGTCAGTGATCTCGACAGCTCCTTGGGCAGGAAAAGATTCTGAGACAAGGTAGGAAAGACCGACGATGCTTTAGCTTTCATGTTTTCTATTAGAGTTCGCATGCTAGTTCACCATAATTTTCATCGCAGAAGTTGCGTGTTTTCCAATGCTTCTTTAAATAACTAAAAGTGTTGACATTTAGCTGAGATACATACACTCTGTTTCATGCAGCCAGAAATCCACGTGGCACACGTGGCTAAATTCTCGATGAAAAGGTGACATCACGTGTGCTCAAAGATGTTCTTGAATCGATGCCACGTTAATGCCACGTCAATTTCTGCAATTGCACAATTTCTGGTCATTTGAAGGCGAGGGTATATTGCCTGATGGCGGAGGTCAAAAACCCGCATTACTTTCTGGACAACCTGATAGTTACCAACGAACGCTTAGCTCTGCTTCTTCCTCAACGGTGGCAGCCCAAATAGGAAGGATTTCCGACAAGGCTACCATGGCCGTCGAGTCCTCCCACACCAACGGCCCCTCCCTCTCAATGGGTCAGATATGGGGATTCACTGGTTTGGACTCTGCGGAACACGTCCGATTCTTGCCTAATTCAGAATAAGCATAGCAAAACAAATCAGGCAATGCCATTATTGTGTATTGTTGGTCATGTAGGTCAACCTTCAGTAGTCGTGAAATCGCTAGAGAATCCAGCCCATTTCGAAACAAGTGTCCCTCGCGGTCGAGGGGTAATGAAGAATTCAACGATAAGGTAAAAGGTCGAGCAAGTGGAAATGTACCTAGTGAACGCTAGGTCAACCGCCTGTTGCGCAAGGTCGTATCTGCCTATGGAAGAGGAGGGAGTCATAACGTAAAGTACCATCCACAAAACACGGACTTTCAAACAAGGTCAACCGTCACGCTCGCACTTTTTCAAAAAATTTGCGACCCCCCCTCCTTTTAGGGGGTGTCGTCCAGTCTTGGAAGTATCCCCCAATACAAATCCTCCCTTCCCTCCCCTGACTACCACCCTCGCCACATGGCTGTTTCTATAGTGATTGAATCGGGGCAACTCAGCACGGCCAAACTCCGCACACTTTTTCCTCCAGAACAGCCATCGGTCAAGGGGGGAGGGGGTAGGGGGTAAATTGATATCATGAAGCGACAAATCCTCTAACTTTGTCTACTTCACGCTACCTTCCTAGAGCGTTCACCAAATCCTTCAAAAAACCGTCTAAATGGTAACCACTTTCAACCCTTTTAGTCTTTCAACGACCTCCGTTCACGCTATGATAACCTTGCCCAACCCCAAAATGCGACTACCCTTCCCGAACGCAAATGCGATCCCCTTGTTCGAATAGTGCGAACGGACGGTTGACCCTGCTTTCAACTGCCACTGCGAATACGCACCATAGACGGTTGGATGGCGCATCCCGAGCGAGATTTTCTAGTAAGATACGCCGTGCCCCCGTGAGCACACGTGGAAAAATTATTTGAAACTCCCATGTTTTTAGACCAAATCATATTTCTTCTTCTTTCCACGAAAAGCTTTGTCCCGTTCACAGTACCTCGTTTGGATCGCTGTTGTGGCAAGTCAATGATGGCTATCCGACCACCGGCTGGCTCAGAGTCCAGCGAATCGCTAACAGTCCAAATCATGAAGACCACAAACAGTTATAGTGTAAGGTATGCAAGTTCTAGCTCAGTTATTATTAACTCCGAGCGTCTTGTGGTTTTGGCCTCATTCAGTACTTATAATTTTCGAGTTTTGTAGTTATTATTTTAAATGTTTTCACAAGGTATAATTATCGTTACTTGGTTACCGTTCAATATCAGGAGGTTAAGGTTTGCCGAACGTGAAACGCTGCGTGATTCATGCAGACGAGAAGCGCGGCGATGATTACAGCATCATTGTGGAAGGCAGTGATTTCCGTGGTGTACTTTCTCGGCCAGGAATCGATGGCCGTTTCACAAATTCATCAATGCCCTGGTCGTTGCTGAAGTTAGTTTTATTGTGCCCAGTTGAATTGGTGACCTTTTCTTATTGGAGTTTTCTTTTGAGTATTGTCATGCGGACGTGAATTTAAGTCTTTCGTTTTTCCGCACTGTTTTAGTTTTTCAACAGGAAGTGTTTTTCTTTTTTGAAATCGTTCGCTGGCCAGCGTCCCCTGCTGTGGTCCGGCCTCCCTGCTCCACCGTTCCTTGCTATTCATGTTGAAGGAGCATTTAACGTTGAGCAGCATTACCTTCCAATTTTCCTTGGCTGTGCTCTGTGAAGGGATATTTTCAACACGATACCGGCTACTCGGATCAGTAAGTTTGGAAAAGCCGAGTCTTCATCACTGGCTTGTCCAAAGCGGAAATCAACGGGAAAAGAGGTCCCATTCCTTGGATTTCATGTGCTATTTTCTCAGATTTCCCTGCTCCAGTGCAACCTATACCGTCTCTACTTTCAGCTTCAGCAACGATTTTCGTACCATCCACGTACAACAACTTGAGTCTGGCGATCATTCAATAGCAATTGGCCGCGCTTTCTTCGAGACGACTAAGGTCCGCTCCCAGAAGCTCTGTTTTTTGGGGACGACAACGTTTTTTTTTTTGAAGGCCCCTCTCCCTCTCCCTCCTTACCTTTTCCACTGTCATCGTTGAACTCTTCCTTTTTGTCGGCATTCCATCTGAATGCGTTCATCAGGTGCATGCGGGTTAACCTAATAGAAAAGAGCTTTGGTTTGTTTTGATCGCGATAGAGCAATTTTCGGTGCTAACTTAGTTGGGGGGGGGGCACGCGGCGGCGCGGCAGTCTGCTCACCTGGGCTCTCTCGAGCGAGACAGTGTAAACTCGAACATTCCAGCTTTTCACGCATGTCAAGTGACTGCCCCCCCCCACCCCCTAGACTGCCTACACTCCCCCTGGCCCACGGATTTCCGAACATGCCAGGCGAGCAGACTGCCGCGCCGCCGCGTGCCCCCCCCCAACTAAGTTAGCACCCAATTTTCGTTTAATGTCCTTCATAATAAGTAGAGATTTGATGGATAGTGAAACATACAAAGCAGCACTTCTAGAGCGGACATGCGTTCAGCGCACTTTTGAAAGGAAGCTTAGCAGCAAACGTTAGAAATGTGTGCTTAGGGAGTGTTATAGTGGAGGGTACTATGTTCTTGCTGTTAACATGTTAAGGACTTGTTGGAAAGAGAGTTACTGTTAGACACCCTCGGTTCGCCTATCGGGGATTGTGATCGTCTGTTCTGTTGAGTGAATTGTTTCGTAGCTAGAATCATATTCAGACAGTGTTCCGGATAAATGTTCAGATTTTGAATAGGATGTTATAAATGTGATAGAATGTGTGAATATTTGAAAACATTTTGCTCGATTTCTTTACCGCTTTTGTTGTTCATTAATGCATGTTCTGTTTGTTTAAAATTATTGTTGAGTTTGCATAAATTTTTATTTGAGACAGCCTTTGCCCTTACAAAGCATAGGCGTGTGTTCGTTGAGAATACTTTTTGGGATTTTTCGTAAAATTGAAGTTCTGATCGTTTTTCATTGTTTAAGGTGGATTGCCTCAGTAAGTCTTTATGCAATCTATTGATGTTATTCACGTGGTCCTTCCCTCGTTTAACGAAAGAAATAGCTCCTATCGAGAGTCGGTTGGATAGGGGAAGAAGGCTTCGTGCCAATGTTTGATCCAGAATTTACTTCTTTTGCGTTATACACTGCGTTTCATAATTATAGGTCCACCCTAAATTTTTGCTACCCCAAAGTTGCTGTGCATTTTTTGGAAATGCTGCTATCACCATTAGATTCCTCATCACGGAAAACCTTCATAGTGTTTTTCTGACAAAGTTCCCCCCTCAAGTAACCCAATTAACTTTTTCAGAACGAATTTTCACCGTTTCATGAATATCGGGCCACTCATAAAAAGTTTCCATTTCTCACGATCCGTGAAGGGAATCAGGGAAGCGGGGATATATGTGAGCTCAGTCGACATCGAGTTTACCATACCTCGTGTTACTCGCCTCTCTTCCCAGTAACAAGCTCAAGCTAGAGCACTTACTGAAGTGGGATAGCTGAGGAGCAGAATTTCCTCCCATGTCGGCCGGCTCATACTGCATAAGCGACTATGTGCAAAATCCTGGTCAGTGCGGAGAGAAGAGTCGCTTAGGTAAATAAAGACTGCGTTTCCTTCAAAATTTAGGAGGAATTGGGTGTCTTCTCTCGAATTATACAAGGAGTCCGAACAAAGTCCGTACTGAAATGCGGCCTTCCGTGAGCAAAACCACCGTGTGGTGAGTAAGCCAGCAGAGCAATAACATCTTCAACGGATTGATGAGAGCGTTCCAAGATTATTTGAGCGCTACAAGATCGCAAGTCTCCATTTCTCCGTGGAAAAGGGCTCAACTTAATGAACGAAGGTGTGGCTGTTAAGACCCTTCGCGATCTTGGACTCTACCTCCTTGTTTCATGCTACAGGTGATCTGAGATCGACGTGAAAAAGTTTATTCTAGGTGGATCTGATAGAAAAAGAGGGTACAGGAGGGTTCCGTGAAAATCGCAGATGGTTTTGATGTAAGGTAATTTTGGCGGAAGAATCCCTTATGGTTTGAGGCACCTTTGAACGACTGAGTAGCTAGAGCTCGCTTTTGTTTCCGTTCACAAAGATTCCACAGGGTATCGTGAAGTTCTTTCGAAGCGAGTCTTACCATTTTTTCAACAAGGATCCCCTCTATCCTTGATTTTCACACACGATAACGCGGCTGTCCATGCCGGTCCCTCCGCGCCAGATGGAATTGCAGGAAAAAATGTGGCAGTTATCTGGTGGCCACCATGTTATCTGAATTAGATTCCAATAGAGAATCATTGGGCCTTAATTGTTATAAAGTTCCACAGCAAAGTAAAGCAAAATGGAACAGCCGAAAAGCTGAAAAGGTCGATCATCGGCGCCCAGACGAATTTCGATCCTACTGTAATAGCTAATTTGGCTACCAGCATTTCAAAACGTATTATTGTGTTCCTTATGATTATTGGGGGGTCATCCCATTATTGAAAATTCGTGACGTTTTTTCGTTATAGTAAAATCTCTCGACAAGTGATGTGTAGTCATATTTGCGAAACGGTGAAAATACGTTCTAAGGAAGATATTTTAATAATTCTGAATCGAGATTTCTCCAGAAATCAAGTATCAAGGTTTTTCGTTATGGGGAAACTATTGGTAATAGCGGCATTTTCCAAAAATGCACAGCAACTTTGGAATAGCAAAAAATTAGGGTGGACCTATATTTATGAAACGCAGTGTATACACAGCGGTGGGCTTTATTAGTGTTCTTCTTTTCTCATCACTTTCTCAAGTTTCCCTGAAGATGGAGGTGGTATATGACCTAGAGCCATTTCTGAAAAGAAAACTGCGGTTTTCAGGGTCTTGAACTCGTCGTCTGGAATTTTACTCTCATTTAATTAATTTTAGTCAATAAATTTCTCACTAGTGAGAGGAAGTCTTGTGACCGGTCTTACCATGCTACTTTCTTGTCTTGATTCTGTCATGAAAAGGTGTCCTGCTCAATTATTCGACCGTGAGCAACTGTAATTATGTGTCGATCCACCGTAATCGTGAAACCCACAAAATACTCAGCGATCCTTCTCAACCCTACAAAAACCTTTCTCGTGACTTTTAGCTTTTGAGGGCATCTGTTACAGGTGTGCCACCCATTTGGAGCTAGCAGCTCATCGATGTCGGAGCATGGTTGTCAGCTTGGCTGGGAGCATTCGTCACTCCATTACAAGATAGATAGCGATTGTGGTGGCAGGTGTGCCATTTTTCACATTCTGTAAGTTTGATTTTTGTAACTGTTAGGTTGTCCCGTAAAAATTGTCTATTCGAACGGATAATTTCTTCTCAAATCCTGCGCTTTTTACTAACCTATGCACTTTTCGAAAGAGAGTTGTCTGCTCTACGAGAAGTCATGTTTCGCTTCCACATTAGTTGCAGGCCAGGAAATTTAAAACCCTGCAACTAATGTGGAACTGTGAGGTTGAGCCGAAGACCTTAGCCAAACCGACAACTAGCCCTAAGTCTATTCTCCTATAGGAGGATTTAGCCAATGATGAACCTTCAACTTAGTCACGACCTCTTCCCAACATTCCGCTATTAGGTTTTGGGAAAAGCTTTGCCGTATCTCTTTAGAACTTGGTTTTCTGGCCGACCCATGAAACATGGCGATTTTTGACTGGAATTCTTTCTCTAAAACAGCACTGTTTTACATCCAGTGATATATCATTCGAGAGCGCATTTCCGTCCTATTCCATCATTAGCTTCGTTTTCATATTCGTAGAGTCGAGGTCGAATTTCAGGCCTAAGTGATAAGATGACTAATCTACGAAAAAAATCTGGGGAAGGAGCGACGCGACTCGATGGGAAGTCTAATAGTGGAATATTAGAAGAGGTCATGACTAAGTAGAGGGTACATCATTGATTGATTTCTCCCCAGGGAAAATAAAGTTAGAGCTAGTTGTCGGTTTGGTCAATTTTTGTCGGCTGGACCTCCCATTTCGCAGGCCTAAAATTTGAAAACCCTGCAACGAATATGGAAGACATGGCTTCTTGTAGAGCAGACAATTCTTTTTCGAAAATCATAGAGGTTCGTATAAAAACACGGAACTTCAGAAGAAAAGTTTGTTCAAATGAAAACGACTTTACTTATGGGACATCCTAATTTTATCGAGCTCCTTATTCCGAATGTTTTTTAAACTAAGTTTTTCTTCTGTCTTTACTCGTGTTGGATTTACTTCTGGCATCCTCTGGCTTTGGGGGTCATGATACTCTGCTGTTTTCCGAAATGTGCGGAGATTCACGTTCTGTGAAAACCATGTTTTTCATATTCTTTCACATTTATTATTATTATTCTCCTTTCACAACACCATCTCCGCTCGAATTTTCGAAAAAATAGACTGGCAGTTGAATTACCATTTACCAAATGCACATTTTCCATATTGCATTCCTGGAATAAGCTAATGTCCGATTGGGAACGCGAAGAACTGTAAGCCTCACTTGGTAGGAGCGCTGCTCCGCGCTACAAGCGGCGTTCACCGGCTGCTCTGCTGTAAAGGATTTTCGTGGGTTTTTATTCCCAAATCTGCGCCATCATAGGATTTTACTACCACTTCCGCACCATCCGAACTGACAGATCCTGGAGGACGGAATCTCCAACACAGTCGTAGTACGCTGCGTCGTCCTCTGACTGGCTTGCGGCCGATAAAATGCCCCCATCCGTCATTGGTTTGCTTATGTTTGCACGTGATACAATAATTGAGGGAAACACTAGAACCATTAAACAAGTATAAAGAGTGTGAACTCGAAAATTACCCTTTTGGGAGGTGTGAACACTGTACAGTGACCTGCGATAAGACCTGCTTATTACCTTATCCAGGGTAACGCGCTCTGACTTAGGATGATTTGGGATGGTAGTAAGAATTGTAAATTTTCTATATGTGCACAATTCCGCCAAAGCGGGCCCTCCGATCTCAATAAGTGCCAAAACTGTGGTAGTGACTTTGACTACGGAAGTGGGACACATGTGTACCACCAGTAGTCAAAGATTAACTTACGCAGGATGACTCGCTTTAGCTTCTGACGATTAATTGTCATAGTAAGAATTAGAAAGCTTCTATATGTGCACAATTCAGCCATCAAATGAGCGCTCCTGCCTCAATATTCCCTGAAACTGTGGTAGTGTCTTTGACTACGAAGTGGGACACATGTGTCCCACCAGTAGTCAAAGGGTTAAGGCCACAGTAAAAAGGCCAGACGGTTTCAAAGGACAAAAGATATGGTCACCACACCTTTAACTTATTTCTTCAGATTGAAAAGCATTCTATTCGAGTTCAACAAAATGAATTTTTTTGAGGTGAGTCTTGTTTGGAAGCTTGAATCCGGGATTCTTTGTCATGGTAGTGAGACGAGCGATTCACTCCAAAACCTCGCGTAAACTCTTAAGCAAAATAAACAAAACTAAGAGTAGTGAGTAGAACGTCTCTCATGTCAAATGGTTTCGGATGACATTGTCGCCTATCGCCGAAGTGTCCGAATCGGAATCCTTTGAGGTGAGTCTTGTTTGGAAGCTTGAACCCGGGATTCTTTGTCATGGTAGTGAGACGAGCGATTCACTCCAAAAGTGAACCTCGCGCGTATAACCTACAAAAACATAAACATACTAAAGATTAGCTGGATAGACAACGTCTCTCAATGTCAATGGTTTCGGATGACATTGTCGCCTATCGCCGAAGTGTCCGAATCGGAATCCTTTGAGGTGAGTCTTACTTGGAAGCTTGAACCCGGGATTCTTTGTCATGGTAGTGAGACGAGCGATTCACTCCAAAAGTGAACCTCGCGTATAAACTCTTAGCAAAATAAACAAAACTAAGAGTAGTGAGTAGAACGTCTCTCATGTCAAATGGATTCGGATGACCATTGTCGGCGCCTATCGTCCTGAAGTGTCAGCGGATCGGGGAATCCCTTGAGGTGAGGACTTTGTGAACCTGGAACCCCGGGTTCTTTCTATGGAGTGGAGCACTAGCCGAATCTCACATCCAAAAACCTCGCGTAAACTCTTAACAAAATAAACAAAACTAAGAGTAGTGAGTAGAACGTCTCTCATGTCAAATGGTTTCGGATGACATTGTCGCCTATCGCCGAAGTGTCCGAATCGGAATCCTTTGAGGTGAGTCTTGTTTGGAAGCTTGAACCCGGGATTCTTTGTCATGGTAGTGAGACGAGCGATTCACTCCAAAACCTCGCGTAAACTCTTAACAAAATAAACAAAACTAAGAGTAGTGAGTAGAACGTCTCTCATGCAAACGTTTCGGATGACATCCTCGTCGCCTATCGTCCGGAATGTCCATCGTATATCCTTGAGTGATCTACTTAACTTAACCCGATGATCTTCGTCACTGTGTAGGAACGAGCGATTCCACCTTCCAAAACTGAACCTCGCGAAAACACTTAGCAAAATATACCATTTCCACTTGAAAATGGACATCGTTCAAATCAAAGTTGCTGTTTTGCAAAAAATCGTGGACATTTTTCAATTCGACCCGGAGATTTTTCAAATAGCTCAGGACGTTTTTCATTTCGACCCGGCTTTTTTTCAATGAACCGTGGACAGTTTTCAATTCAACTTGAATCTTTTTCAAATGACCGTAGACATTCTTCATTTCAAGATGGATTTTTTTCATTTCAAGCCAGACACCGCTCAAATGAAGCGTAACCACCTTCATTTTCGGTCGGTAATTCTTTCCAACATCAAAACTTTTCAACATCAAAACAACAATTCGCAAAAAAACAATAATATCCGGGAAACCTTCTTGGTCAAGAAAATACTACATTTTCGGGTGAAACAAATGGTCATTTCTCTACAACCGAACACAAGGGGAACAAAATCAACAAGTTCATTACACGAAGGAGCGCTGCAAGTTTTTTGTGTCGTTCTGCCGCCGTCGTACCAAATATTACCCATCACTAGTCGACCCGGTAAACCCCACTCCAGAGATTCCTGCCCGCTCACACGTTCCTACACTTTCCTGAATTTGAACAATGACTGCCGCTCCAGCCCATCCTCCCTGATTCACATTTGGCGCTTTCATTCACCATTGTATGCGTATTGATCCCTTGAGACAGAAACATTGCAAGAACAAGGTCGCATAAGGGAAGGGATTCAAATACTCGGGACGATCCTAGAGAAGGTTCGATGAAGAAAAGAGGTCGCGCTGAAACAAACGTTAGGGGCAATAAGTTCCATATAGGAATTTTCAAGTTTTTTGTTCCAGATTTGAACACTTCATCTCAGCACATCCGCCAATTTTCAGTCAAATTTCAGCGAAAAATGTTATTTGACATTCTAGAAAATGTGTCCAGTTTGATCTGAAAAATCTCACCAATGTTTTGAAAAGTGTCCTAAATGAATGAAAAAAAGCCGGGTCGAAATGAAAAATGTCCACGGTCCAGTGAAAAAAAGCCGGGTCGAAATGAAAAATGTCCACGGTCCAGTGAAAAAAAGCCGGGTCGAAATGAAAAATGTCCACAGGTCCATTGAAAAAAAGCCGGGTCGAAATGAACAAATGTCCCACCTCCTGAAAAATAACAGCCCTGTCAAATGGAAAAAGTCTGATCAATGCGATAAGGTCCACTTTGAGTAAGGTAATTACAAACCACCACTAAGATAGTGAGTAGAACGTCTCCATTTCCAAACACTAGGATCTCGATACCATTGTCAGCCTATCGCCGAAGTCCGGAATCGGAATCCTTAGATTAAGTCTTTTGAACTTGAAACCCTGGGATTCTTTGCATGGAGTAACAGCGGATCACTCCAAAACCTCGCGTAAACTCTTAACAAAATAAACAAAACTAAGAGTAGTGAGTAGAACGTCTCTCATGTCAAATGGTTTCGGATGACATTGTCGCCTATCGCCGAAGTGTCCGAATCGGAATCCTTTGAGGTGAGTCTTGTTTGGAAGCTTGAACCCGGGATTCTTTGTCATGGTAGTGAGACGAGCGATTCACTCCAAAAGTGAACCTCGCGTAAACTCTTAGCAAAATAAACAAAACTAAGAGTAGTGAGTAGAACGTCTCTCATGTCAAATGGTTTCGGATGACATTGTCGCCTATCGCCGAAGTGTCCGAATCGGAATCCTTTGAGGTGAGTCTTGTTTGGAAGCTTGAACCCGGGATTCTTTGTCATGGTAGTGAGACGAGCGATTCACTCCAAAACCTCGCGTAAACTCTTAACAAAATAAACAAAACTAAGAGTAGTGAGTAGAACGTCTCTCATGTCAAATGGATTCGGATGACATTGTCGCCTATCGCCGAAGTGTCCGAATCGGAATCCTTTGAGGTGAGTCTTACTTGGAAGCTTGAACCCGGGATTCTTTGTCATGGTAGTGAGACGAGCGATTCACTCCAAAAGTGAACCTCGCGTAAACTCTTAGCAAAATAAACAAAACTAAGAGTAGTGAGTAGAACGTCTCTCATGTCAAATGGTTTCGGATGACATTGTCGCCTATCGCCGAAGTGTCCGAATCGGAATCCTTTGAGGTGAGTCTTGTTTGGAAGCTTGAAACCCGGGATTCTTTGTCATGGTAGTGAGACGAGCGATTCTCCAAAAGTGAACCTCGCGTAAACTCTTAGCAAAATAAACACAAACTAAGAGTAGTGAGTAGAACGTCTCTCATGTCAAATGGATTCGGATGACATTGTCGCCTATCGCCGAAGTGTCCGAATCGGAATCCTTTGAGGTGAGTCTTGTTTGGAAGCTTGAACCCGGGATTCTTTGTCATGGTAGTGAGACGAGCGATTCACTCCAAAAGTGAACCTCGCGTAAACTCTTAACAAAATAAACAAACTAAATATGATAGATACGGTCTCTCATTCGGTCAAATGGTTCGATGACATTGTCGCCTATCGCCGAAGTGTCCGAATCGGAATCCTTTGAGGTGAGTCTTGTTTGGAAGCTTGAATCCGGGATTCTTTGTCATGGTAGTGAGACGAGCGATTCACTCCAAAAGTGAACCTCGCCGAAACTCTTATCAAAATAAACAAAACTCAAGATAATGAGATAGACCCCGTCTCTCATCGCAATGGTTCGGGACTACATTGTCCCTATCGGCCTGAAGGTCCGAATCGGAATCCCTATCGAGGATCCTTGTTGGAACTGAACCCGGATCTCTTGTCATGGGTGATTACGTAACGATTCACTCCAAAAGTGAACCTGCCGCTAATACTCTACAAAATAAACAAAAGCTAAGCATATTGAGTAAACGTCCTTCATAGTCAAACATGGTCGGATGACAATGCGCGCGATAGTCGCCGCAAGTGTCCCGACATCCGGACATCCCGCCTTGAGTGAGCTCTTACTTGGAAGCTTGAACCCGGGATTCTTTGTCATGGTAGTGAGACGAGCGATTCACTCCAAAAGTGAACCTCGCGTAAACTCTTAGCAAAATAAACAAAACTAAGAGTAGTGAGTAGAACGTCTCTCATGTCAAATGGTTTCGGATGACATTGTCGCCTATCGCCGAAGTGTCCGAATCGGAATCCTTTGAGGTGAGTCTTGTTTGGAAGCTTGAACCCGGGATTCTTTGTCATGGTAGTGAGACGAGCGATTCACTCCAAAAGTGAACCTCGCGTAAACTCTTAGCAAAATAAACAAAACTAAGAGTAGTGAGTAGAACGTCTCTCATGTCAAATGGTTTCGGATGACATTGTCGCCTATCGCCGAAGTGTCCGAATCGGAATCCTTTGAGGTGAGTCTTGTTTGGAAGCTTGAACCCGGGATTCTTTGTCATGGTAGTGAGACGAGCGATTCACTCCAAAACCTCGCGTAAACTCTTAACAAAATAAACAAAACTAAGAGTAGTGAGTAGAACGTCTCTCATGTCAAATGGTTTCGGATGACATTGTCGCCTATCGCCGAAGTGTCCGAATCGGAATCCTTTGAGGTGAGTCTGTTTGGAAGCTGGGGGGTCACCGGCGATATCTTTTCATGTAAAGTGAGCTACACGATCACAATCCAAAAGTGAACCTCGCGTAAACTCTTAGCAAAATAAACAAAAACTAAGAGTAGTGAGTAGAACGTCTCTCATGTCAAATGGTTTCGGATGACATTGTCGCCTATCGCCGAAGTGTCCGAATCGGAATCCTTTGAGGTGAGTCTTGTTTGGAAGCTTGAACCCGGGATTCTTTGTCATGGTAGTGAGACGAGCGATTCACTCCAAAACCTCGCGTAAACTCTTAACAAAATAAACAAAACTAAGAGTAGTGAGTAGAACGTCTCTCATGTCAAATGGATTCGGATGACATTGTCGCCTATCGCCGAAGTGTCCGAATCGGAATCCTTTGAGGTGAGTCTTGTTTGGAAGCTTGAACCCGGGATTCTTTGTCATGGTAGTGAGACGAGCGATTCACTCCAAAAGTGAACCTCGCGTAAACTCTTCAAAATAAACAAAACACTAAAGATGAGTAGAACGTCTCTCATGTCAAATGGATTCGGATGACATTGTCGCCTATCGCCGAAGTGTCCGAATCGGAATCCTTTGAGGTGAGTCTTGTTTGGAAGCTTGAATCCGGGATTCTTTGTCATGGTAGTGAGACGAGCGATTCACTCCAAAAGTGAACCTCGCGTAAACTCTTAGCAAAATAAACAAAACTAAGAGTAGTGAGTAGAACGTCTCTCATGTCAAATGGTTCGGATGACATTGTCGCCTATCGCCGAAGTGTCCGAATCGGAATCCTTTGAGGTGAGTCTTGTTTGGAAGCTTGAACCCGGGATTCTTTGTCATGGTAGTGAGTTGTTCCACAAACAGATCTTGGAAAGAAAAACTTTTGCGTAAAATAAAAGGCAGGCGAGTGATGTTGTAAGAAATAAACAATGAAACTAGATTCAGCACGATTTCTAGGTTGTCAGTCCAAATCATATTCCTTTTTTGCGCAGGATTAGTATTGGGAAAGCACCTCGCTTCAAGTTAGTGACCCCCCCCTGGCCAATTCACTTCATAACAGGCCGATAGCTAGAAATAATGTTAGGGCGCAATAACATCAACCGCCTTTGTCTATGAAGAACAGAATTGACAGCAGTAAACCAAGGAAGTTGACCAAGTTTGCCAGAATTCTTCTGTATCTACCAGGAGCATGGTCAGGGAAAAGATCTAGCCATCGACCCTCATGTCTCAGGCGGTAAGTTGAGTCGAAAGCGGTACCTGATCGAAGAACCTACCGCAGAGGCACAAAACTCAAATCATGAAAGCTGGAGAGATAGTCCCTCTCGTAAGTGGTGCATCTCAGATTGCTAGACCTGTTACGAACAGTGGTCATCGTACTTCGATTTAGAGTTGTGTTAGATCTGAGGAATGAAGCAATACTCAAAGATGTTGCCAAAGTTGTGCCAAAGGATCGTGGTAAACGGTTTCCGCAAAGAGGTAAAGCAGGGCGACTTATATAACGAAGAAGAACCGTTTTGAGTTTTTGAGTTTCAGATGCTTGGAAATCCCTCTTACCGTGTAGTTGTAATGAAACTGAGTTCAGATTCAGGTAGCAAATCTGGTCAACTTTTCCGAGGTGCCCGAGAAGGTCGGGTTGAGCGACTATTGCGTCAAGCTGAAGCCCAGGTGAAGCTATTATGGTAAATACTTGTTTTCCGTCATGCTTGCAATGGCGTTATTGTTATTGTATTGGCAATTAACTCCATAGATTGTCTTTGTGGTAAGTGCCCAGTTGGTTTTGACTTCGCTTGACCACCCAAATAAGGTTTGGGCTGCCAGAAGGCAAGCATTGGCCATACTTTATTACATTTAACCTTTGCCATCCACTGTCCGGGTGGGTGTGAATTGCAAAATCATCAACATAGGCGGGAAGTAAACCAATAGCATCGACCATCACACGTACCATTGACTCCCCCGATATCTTCGCCACGCGTACTGCAGATTCTACAGTAAGTAGCACACATAGTAACAGTTGTGTTAAAGCTGAGATCACATATGCTTTCTGGTGCCATTGATTATCAGATGTAAGGTCTACGTTGCTCCGTCTATATTGTACGGTGTACCATAGCACGGAAAGCAAGACCGTACGTCTCAGGGTAATCCTGAACCAAGACCTCATACATTCCTAGACGCAGAATTAAGGACTACCTGAACTTTCTTCTATGATCCTGTCACGAATGGCGGAAAGCACAGACGACTAAAATTAACGCCTGGCTCGGCTCCAAATCCCAAGGAGGGAGGTGAGAGCTAGGACTAAGCCTTGGAGGGGGAGGGACTCGAGGTGGGTGAGCCAATTACAGTGTGGCAAAAGTTTGAATGTGTGAGATCACAGTGGTCATGAGCCGCTGATAAGGAGAGCGCAGACGAGAGCATTAAATTGAGGCGGCTAAAGGACCGAGCCCAAGTAGTCCGTCGACCCTAGACACACGACAAATTGTTTATTTTCCTTTTAGAATGAATCAAATCAGGCTGAACTATGCCTCCTTTTGCTTCTTCACCATTACCATTTCGAATGCTGTATTTTTATGGGAAATATGGCGCTTCTACAATACCCATGCGTTGCTTGTCGGCCCTCACGCCTACAGGTAGCGCTAAACAATAC
>MU868639.1:38145-59722 GCA_036418205.1 Ostertagia ostertagi | reverse complement strand
CATATGCTTTCTGGTGCTATTGATTATCAGATGTACGTCTACGTTGCTCCGTCTGTATTGTACGGTGTACCATAGCACGGAAAGCAGACCGTACGTCTCAGGGTAATCCTGAACCAAGACCTCATACATTCCTAGACGCAGAATTAAGGACTACCTGAACTTTCTTCTATGATCCTGTCACGAATGGCGGAGAGCACAGACGACTAAAATTAACGCCTGGCTCGGCTCCAAATCCCAAGGAGGAGGTGGAGCTAGGACTAAGCCTTGGAGGGGGAGGGACTCCGAGGTGGGTGAGCCAATTACAGTGTGGCAAAAGTTTGAATGTGTGAGATCACAGTGGTCATGAGCCGCTGATAAGGCGAGAGAGCGCAGACGAGAGCATTAAATTGAGGTGGCTCAAAGGACCGAGTCCAAGTAGTCCGTCGACCCTAGACACACGAACAATTGTTTTCCTATTAGAATGAATCAGTCAGGCTGAACTCTGCCTCTTTTTGCTTCTTCACCATTACCATTTCGAATGCTGTATTTTTATGGGAAATATGGCGCTTCTACAATACCCATGCGTTGCTTGTCGGCCCTCACGCTTTACAGGTAGCGCTAAACAGTACCGTTAGGCAAGAGCCGCCATCAAGGCAAATGTTCTAATTTTTTGGTATTGAGCTCCGGTACGACTGTCCGTAGCTATATGTTAACACGTTGCCAACAGCGCGGGGCACATGGCCATGTTTTTGTTCGTTGTATGGTTATATAGAAATGTACGTAGATAAATGAATTACCTATAAATGACATATCGAGCGGCGACCGCAAGATCGATGCGTGACTATTACGCACTCCACTTGTAAAGCATTTGTAGACAACTGCAAAGTATCAGTGCATCTTCAGAAAATTGTGCAGACGGTTTTGCTTTAGTGACCCTTCCACGTCCTCTAGGAGCTTCCCTTTTTGCAGTATTGTACCCTTATATTTAATTCATCATCTAGACCATTATTCAAATTTGTGTTTTGAGAATCCCTCCAAATCACCAGTGTATGCGCACAGTTTCCAGTCAGCAAACTATAGGTACATCTATTGTTTTCCACATTATCTCAAAACATAGTGCTCTATCCGTTTTTTGTCAGGAACACTCAGATGTATGGGACGTTGCGTATCGCAATCACAATGTGGCTTTCTTGAGGCTTGTTCTCTCAAGTTGAGAATGGCTATCGTAGAGCCGGGAACAGCCGTAGGTGCTATTGCAACCACCAGTGGTGAGGTTTATCAGATCGAATAGAGTTATTAGTAGAGGTTTGATAGTGAATTTCCTTTTTAGGCGAGTCTTCCCTGCAGTTGACTTTGAAGACGTTCCACTTTCCTGGCGTCGTGTATACGAACATAACACAAGGAGTACCACGAATCAAGGAGATAATCAACGCTGTAAAGCAGTGAGTCACACCTAAATCGTTTGATGCTTCCTATAACGAATTGATTTTAATTCCAATCATTACAGCGAAATTGAGTAGTTGAGACGAGGGGCTGGCACGACAGTTGAAAATGCTTGTTGATGTCACGACACTGGGTTGGTTCTTTATTCAGGTTTTCGTTCCTTCGTCGATATGTTCAGCTTAATGTTTAGACGAAATTTGTGATTACATTGAAGAAGTCAACATGCCAGAAAGCACATTCCTGCCGCTGAAACCGACTTCGAAGCGAGTTCGTATTCTTCACTCGGAGGTACGTATCTTCTCATGAAATTTTCCTTGTTGACGGTTCATTCATTTTTTTTTCTCAAAGTCATTCTTTTGAGGTCACTGTGTCAAAGTGTTGTGCAGAGTGTTCATTCCTTAACAGTTTTAACCCCTTCGAATTGGCACAGGTAAATGGCTGTTGTTTAGTAGCCTTTCCTGCTCTTAAGCAGTACCTCGTTCCAGATCACTATCGTGGGTATGTCAATGGTAAATATTCGGGCACGCGTTGACTCAGCAAGGTTCAGCAAGGCGATCGCCATCCAAATAATGAGCAGACTTCAAAGAGTCATAGTGAAAGGTACGCGAGTCAGTTACTGTCAACATCGAGCGCCTTTTGGTTTTCTGCTTTAGTCTGTACTGATTCTGTGGGCAGTGGGCGTAGTTGGAAGCAGGGTCAACCGTCCGTTCGAACTGTTCGAACGAAGGGGTCGCATTTTGGTCGGAAGGGGGTCGCAATTTCGAGGACTGCCAGCCACAGGCGCGTGCGTGGCGTATCCGAGGGCAAGACTTGCTTGTGCAGACCGCATTAGATTCGATTTATTATGCACAGAGAGACAGTTTTAGGCAAATTACGGTGTTTTCTTGAGGAATAAAGAACAGTTGAATGCATCCCTATGAAAGGTTTGACTTCTCGGGGCTGAAATTAAAGTTCTTCGGGACCTAATTTTCTGAGGACGATTCTTCCAGACAACGGTAAAACACATAAGAAAGCAGAAATCTCGTAGTCTTCAAAAATGTCTTCGCCCCTCCCCAACAAGTTCTTTGAAGGAAGTTATTATTGCTGAAAGCTCAAAAACTCGCATGTGCTGCTCAAAAACCTATGGGAACAAAATGTTCGAACGTGTGATTTTCTCGGAAAATGGATTTTGAAAAACGGTTTGGTGCTTGTTAGAAAGAGCAAATCCTGTACTTTCACCCCATGAAAAAAGTGCATCACAGAAATGAAAATGAAGTGAGTTATGGTCGCTGAAAGCCCAAAAACTCGCTTTTGCACGAAAAATGTTCGAACGGGACAATTTTTTGAAAAAGGGGACAATCACTAAACTTTTTATACTGTTTTGTTAGAGAAATATTTGAAGTTTCTGAAACTTTTTACAGATTTCCAAAATGTCGCATACGAAAGATTTTATGGGCCTTCAAAGTTGAAGGTGCGCCTTCTTAGAATTTTGGGTTTTCCACTTCTAACAGAAGTACTTTCCGGAGAGTTAGGCAATCCTTGTAGTTTTCTGAAAGCGCACCTCAGGCACAATCAAAATCTACCTCAACAAGTCAAAAAAGTACGTCCCAAGAAAGTTATTCCCCTCTAAAATTTTTTCTTCGCCGCGTCCCGTTCTTCCAGCGCCCGGGTGATACCTGCCGCGCTCCAAGGCTGACGCCGCAACGCAGACGCTTTCTGGCGCAACGGATTCATGTCTAGCACTCTTATTAACAAAAAGGGTCGCAACTGGACCCCCTCGAGAGCTAGGGGGTCGCAAAAATCCCGAAAATGTTCGAACGTGACGGTTGACCCTGGTTGGAAGTCGGCTGAGGGGCAGGTGACTGAGCAACCACGCCCACTTCGGAGGCTCCCTTCCTAGCGGCTTTCAAGGTGAGTTTTTGTTCAGTCACACTTCTTATGTTCTTGACTAGGGCTAGCGCATCGTTCCACACCATTAGTGTCGAAGGTAAAAACCCTGCTGGACTGTTGGTTCAAGTATCAATCCTCTGAAACACGTGAGAACTGCAAAATGCGGAGCAATATTACTCTACTCTAGGAATACTCATTCACATGATTTTTAGCTTTTGAGGGCAACTGTTACAGGTGTGCCACCCATTTGGAGCTAGTAACTCATCGAGCCATTGTCGGAACATTGTTGGAAGCCTGGCTGGGTGCATTCATCATTCCATTAGATTGTGGATAGGTGGTTCCAGGTATGGCGCTTTCCAGCTTATATTCTGTAAGGTTTAACTTTGTAACTATTATCAAGCTCTCATTCCGGATGTTTTTCTGACTGAGTTTTTCTCTTCTGTCTTTACTGCTTTTGGCATCTCTGGCCTTCAAAGATGATAATACTGTGCTGTATCTCGAAGGGGTGCTTAGATTCACGTTTTCCTATGTTTTTGAAACGGAAAAATCATGTTTTTATTATTCTGAGCACCACGTGAGATTATTGTCGAGGATGGGAGAAAATTCTTGCAAGGGAAAGGTCAACAGCTGGGTCCAGCCATCTGCAGTAGGGTGTAATTAGGTGTCATTGCATTTGCCCAAGATGGTGAGCTCAAAACTGCTCTTCCCATCTGTGAACTGATGCACTGGACGTGGTTACTGAGGTTTTCCACCACAACGTTCCGCACTTCTTCTGTGACGATAAAAGCTCCATACCCCTTTTTTCATACCGGCATCTGTAGGCCAGTGTTGACGGAGAAGTTATCCCAAAATGTAGTATATGGGTAACCTAAGTCAGTTTTACTGTATCATCCAAGTTTAGATAACTTGTGAGTAATATCTCGGATTGAGATGGGGCCGCGTGCAGGTTGTAAAAGTGCATGCAGGTGCAGACTAGTATCCCTAGGTGTAACCTTAGGTACTTGAGATTCTCTCTTATGGTCGTAAACCTAAGCCACGCCCCCATCTACTGTCGATCCGTCTTCTGATCGAGCTGATCAGTCAGTCTGGAGTTTTGCCGAGCTCACGGGATGTGAGCAGATCGGTCTCTCTCGGAAACGAGAGGGGAGTTTCCCGAGGTCGTTGCGGACGACTAGGTGATTAACTCTACGTGCTAGAGGGCTCCCCCTGACTCCGAAGCGTCGCCCGATGCGAGCTTCGTTCTCTTCACACCAGTTGAAGAGTGGATCTTTCCCCGTGTGGAAAGCAGTTGTGCAGTAGTTCGTACAAGACGACTACAGATGCACGTTGGCCTAAGCGTGGCTCACGCGATGGTCGCCCTTCTGTGTTCAGAAGGAAGTGTACGTTTGAACATCCTCGGCGAGAAGATGGTTCAATCGTACAAGATGGCAGGTGAATTGCGGACAGTCCCCGTTCCCTAGCTTGGTTAAAGCCTAGAATCTACAGTAGTAGATTCTAGCACCTTTTGTATATTGATTGGCTCATTGCCAATCATCATTTTGTATATAACTTGCAATAAATGGTTAATTACGAAAGTGTGTTGTGTTTTGTAATTGGGTACGGTCAATCGTCACAGCTGTTACATAACACCCACTACTGTCACGAAACTTCGGAGCTCGCGCCCGGTTCCAACAAAAACATTTTTAGCTATGTTGTCGAAAAGAGCAAAAGAATAAAGGTGATGAGGGGTCGATTCATTTACCTCATGTTCATTAACCTCCTGCCCGTGAGCTCGAGTTTGTACCACTGCGCATTTCCGCATTGTAAGAAAGATTAGAGAGCGCAGTGAATCGAGACGATTGTTATGGTTTATACCTTGTTCCAGATGGCCGTACCGACTTTTATTGGATTAGGCTGTTCCAAACAGCACGCATCCCTTTTCTGAACAGCATCCACTCGTTTAATTCTTTTCTTATCCAAGTTTGGTGAATATGTGGTAGTAGCGACATCATCAGATTGTGAACTTTTGAGTGTGAGCGTCCATCTATGCGCGTAGTCGCGCCATTGTGAGACTGAACCCTTGAAAGTGTTCTCTCTACAACGAGTATCTCAAATGCCGTGAGCGATACATCTTTGGTCGGCTGAAGAGCTCTCACAGAAGGTAAACAGTTCGTACAAGTTTCCTTTCTGTCGTATAGTGTGAAAGATTTGTTGCTAGATAGTACCCAATATTGGTGGAATTCGTTATGTGAAGGAGATTGCCATTGAGGTGGAGATCGGCAGGAATTTGGTAAGGCGTCGTGTCAGGTACGGCGTATGCCGAACTTTCAGCAGTGCGAGTGTTTCAGTGACCGATTCATTTTCCAAGTATTTACATTTTTACGAAGTGTGTCTGTTTGTC
Source organism: Ostertagia ostertagi (assembly GCA_036418205.1). Classification (NCBI taxonomy): domain Eukaryota; kingdom Metazoa; phylum Nematoda; class Chromadorea; order Rhabditida; family Trichostrongylidae; genus Ostertagia; species Ostertagia ostertagi. Next base: position 54,051 of record MU868639.1, on the reverse strand, counting down.
CCACTATTCTTGCACTCGAACGTGTATGTTGCAACGGAAAGCTTTATGGGTTCTACAGTAATCCATCGGAAATTTAGGATAGAACTGGTTCGAGTTTCATTTTGTGTTTCAAGAAATTATTTGTTTTGCTTTTTTGTCGACTATTTGAAGAGTATCATTTTGTGTAATGGAAAGGCCGGCAACCCTTTCTCTAAACTTGGTATTAGCCAAAATACGAATCTTCTTCTTCTTTTCCCTACGTTAGTCCCGCGCAGTCGCAGGGTCTGCTGTTTTATCAGCCGTCGCCACTTTCTCTGTCCAGGGCAGCTTCTGCCGTGGCCGCGACTTCATTTAGGTTCTTCTTGATGACGACCTCCCCCCTTTCCTTTACTGTGGTGTTATACTCTTGTAATAGAATGGCACCTCGACGAAATTATGTCGATCAACGTCGGCTGGTACAATTTAACATTGCATGGCGACTTATTGAGCGAACATCTTACACTTCTGCTGCATCCTATTCTTTGGATCGTTTTTTTCTGTACTCTCCGGAATCGAACGCTTTATCCGATTCTTTGTTGCGTCCTAGGTAAACGCTCTAAGACGCACTTCTTTCCATGCCCCTGCTTTGGCTCCGCGCGACTTACCTTCGACCATCCAGCTGGCGGCATCAAGAAGTATCCCAAGCTTCAATTAAGCTGTTTGTTGGCCAGGTTGTAGTTGCCCTCTCGAAATTTTTGGTCCAACATCGACGGTTCTTTTATTTCATTTTTTACTTCTTTACGGAAGCCCAATTTATTATTCGTTCGCCCCCCCCCCCTATATTTTTTGCTTCATTGTTTTACCCAATCTAATTAGTTTCTTCCCTCCCCAAATTTTCGTGCTGTTCTTATTTTGAGAAGTCTCTGTCATCGATGATTGAGGACGGTCTCGTAAAATAACAGTGGTGAACTGCATGAAACGGACCACACCGGTTTTCGTTAGGTTGCGCTCACAGTTACGACCGTCTTACAGGTTCAGTGTGGAGTTAATACGGATCAACTGGCGACAGCAATATTGATACGTAACTATCCCGCACTAAAACTGCCGAAGAATTAAGTATGACTGCATCTTCAGGAATGTTCAAACGGTTCAGTTTTAGTGACCTCCTGTACGGACTTTCTTTGCTTTTTGCAGTATTAAACCTTTATATTCAATTCATCAGGTAGACCATTATCCAAGTATCATTTGTGTACTTTCAGAATCCTTCTGAATCGCCAGGGTATTGTACACACTACCTCAGCCAGCAGAAGGGTAGATACATCATTTGTTTTCCACTTTGTCTTGCTACCCATTGCTCTATCCGTAGTACTATTTGACACGAGCGCTTAGGTTCATGGTCATTACGTGCCCCATTTACAATTTGTGGACTTTCTAGAGGCCTATTGTCTCAAGCTAAGGAAGGCTATTAACGCTGTCAAAGCTGTGCGTTGGTAACACCTCAATCGGTTTGACGCTTCCCACAACATTTTTTTTGAGATTTCTGAACTCCAATCATTTCTGCAGAATTGATGGAATAGACGGGACGAGAGGCTGGCACGATAGATGAAAGCGCGGATTGATGTTACAACGCTGGGTTGGTTCTTGATTCAGGTATTCATTCCCTTCTCGAGTCTTCATCGTTATGGTGGGCTTAATGTTTAGGCAATCTGTGATTATATTGAAGAAGTCAATATGACAGTACATTCCTGCTGCTGAAATCGAGTTCGAGGAGTTTTCTTATTCTTCATTCGAAGGTGCGTGATTTTTCGCGAAATGAACTTTTCTTTGTTGATGGTTCTCGTTACATTCCGCTCTCATAGTCATTCTCTTTAGGTCACGATGTCAAGTATCATGCAGAAAACTCTCTCCACAGAAGTTTTGTTCCGTTCAAATTAGACACAGGTAAATAGTTGTTGTTCAATGGACATTTTGGGTTCCTAACCAGTACCTCGTTAGATCGCTATCGTGGGTAAGTCAGTGTTGGTTATTCAACCACCGGCTCACTCGAAGTTTAGCAAGGCGAGCACTGTCTTAATAGTTAGCGAACTTCACAAACAGTCATTGTGAAAGGTACGCGAATCATAGCTCAGTTTTTAGCGCTTTAAGTCTCTTTGTCTTATTCTGTGTTAATTGATAGTTTTCGAGTTTTCCTAGTTGCTTTCTAAATATTTCACAGTTATATTTATTAAGGTTCGCCGACGAGAAGCGTGGTGATGAGTACAGCATCATTCTGGAAGGCAGCGATTTCCGTGGTGTACTATCTCAGCCAGGAAGGTCGTTTCAGAAACTTTAACAATGCCCTGCTTGCTGCTGAAGTGAGTTTTATTGTGCCATGTTGAATTAGTACCACTTTTTCGTCCTAGAGTTTTTTTGTGGGTTTTATGGTACGAAACTGAATTTCGACTTGTTTTTTTCGCGTTGTATTGGTATAGGACTTTTTTTCAAATCGGGCCGTGCTTGATAGAAATATTTGAAGCCTTGCACACGTCTTGTGCTGGGTAATTTTATGCATCTCGTCAAAAACAAGTGGGGTTCGAGGTCACTTTTCTTTGACTTTGTTTCTCGGCATTTTTGTGAAATCTGCAAATATCAAGGATTGTCGCTTATGCTGTCCCCTTTCTCATATGAGCTCCAATTTCCATTTTTAGCAGCACTGTATAAGCTCATTTTCGACGGGTGGAATTTGAAAAATAGTGCAGCATTGTTTTACACGTTCTCTTAATCGATCATCAATGAAGTTGTCGGAACCATGGAGGCTCATACATAGGGCTGTTGGCCGATGTTATTGGCAGTGTTGTTGGCTGATCTTATGACATATCAGTAAGCCTTTCTCGGCGCAGTCGTAAGATACGAGGGCATCCTTCAAGCCCTGGAGGGGACAAGAACTTTCGGGAAAAATGAAAACTGCTGACGCACTCTGGAGTCTCTCCACCCCTGCCTAAGGCTGAATCCCGTTCTTGATAAGGAAGGGTCTTTTAGGCGCTTGATGCAGTGCCACAACATACCCCCGTATCTTGTTTTTTTACGTCCTCATTTTCACGTAATATATAGTACGCGCAGTATCTTGGACTTATTTATTTAGTGGCGAGGTACTTGGAATCACGAGAGATGGGCTGGTGAAGATGAAAGAATCTGCCTTCCGGCTTGCTTCATTTGAGAAAACCATGGGTCATCTGTTGGAGGCCTAATTCTTCTTGCAGAGTGTTCCAATAGGTTATTTTGTCCCTTTTTCCATGAGGCTTTACCTGATTTTCACTTCTGTTCAATAATTTGCTCTTATGTTCAGTCCATGGTGTGGATGGTGGCTGACATTTTGACTGAAGTTTTTTAAAACGGGTATTTGTTACCAGCTGTAGCTAAAGCAGGATACTACGACGAATGGGATATGGAAGATTGGGAGGCATTCATTTTGCAAAAGAGCGTGAGGTCCCTAAGGAAGTAAATAGAGACATCTACGTGGCTGACCCCAATGTTGGCCAGCGCCGCCTGCTCTGCCGTTCCTTGCTCTTCAATTGAAGAGGCATCATGTTGAGAAGTAGTACCTTTTAATTTTCTAGGCTGTGCGCTATCTGTGGAAGGATGATAGTTATTGGTATGATACGCAATTGGTGTCAATGCGTGTAAAAGAGCCGACTCTCGATTTCTGGCTTGTCCAAAGCTGATCAGCGGGAGAAAGGGGTCCCATTTCTCGGGTCTCAATTCGTTTTCTTTCAGATTTTTCTGGTCCGGTGCACCCTCTACCGCCTCTACTTTCAGCTCCAATGGGCAACGATTTTTCATACCATTCACCTTCAACAAATTGGTTCGCAAACATCAATAGCAAAGAGGGTGCGGTTACTTCGAGACGACTAAGGTCTTCTTCCAGAACCTATTTTTTGGAATTCTGCAACGTTTTTCTTTTCGAATGCTGCCCCTCTTCCTTCCCCCCCCCCCTCCAGTGACATCGTTGAACTCGTGGTTTGGTCTTGTTTTTCTTTTTTTTTCTAAAAGCGTTCATCAATTTCATGCGGAAATTGTTTCGATACCGGTAAAGCAATTTTCACTCCATGACCTTTATATGGAAGATGTGTAACTAGGGAATGTTACCAACAATCCCTTTTGACAGCAACAGTAGAATGAACTGTGTTCTTGCTGTCAAAAGGAATTGTTGGAAAGAGAACCACCGTAAATCACCTTGGTTTACATTTCGAGGATCATGATCATCTGTTCTGTCAAATGAATTGTTTCGTAGATAGAATTGTATTTTTAGACAGTGCTCCGGCTAAAGTTCCGATTTTGAATAGGATTGCAAATTGTGATAGAATGTGAATATATGAGACCACTTTGCTCAATTTCTCAAGCTTTTGTTGCTCATTAATACATGCATTACATTCATCTTGTTCATTAATCCATTCGTTACATTTGTTTGTTAAAGTTATTGTTAAGTTTGCATAAATTGTTATCTACAACGGCCTTTGGCCTTATATGAAGTATAGGCGTTATGTCGTTGAGAATACTTTTCGGAAATGTCTGAAATTGAAGCTCTAATGTTTTTTTTTAAATGTTCGAGTGGGTTGCTTCAGTAGATCTCTATGCAGGGCCTATCGAGAAGATCCTGAAAAACTGCTGCAACTGTTTGCCTTCTTCTACGTTATCTGTTTTTTGGGGGCACCTGTGTTCAGTGGGTTGTACACGACTAGTGTGCTCTCTATTTGGTTGGCTTTACTCACTGGTCTACCCCTGTCCCTCGTTCACAGAACTGATAGCCGTATTCGAAAGTTTTTGTTGGAAGGGAGGCAGGTTTTTCAGAGTAAATTTAGACATTTATCTGTATTGAGCGTTCTAGTATACATAGCGGTGGGTTTTAGTAATTTGTTTTTCATTACTCACCAATTTCTCTCTCCCGCTGTCTTTCGAATTTCGCTGAAAATAGAAGAGGCATATGATCTCCAGCTATTTCTAAAAAAACTGCGTTTGACAGAGTCATGAACTCATCGCCTGGAATTTGTATTGGGTTGGAGCATTATATCCCAGCGCTTGCATTTTTCATTTTTGCACGCAAACGTTTGAAGAAGAAAAGAAAAACATAAACTAATCAGGGATGTCCACTTTGCTATTATTCATGACTTTTATTCCTATTTCGCAGAAAGTCACCGGATTTGGAATGGAAAAAAAAGATGTTGGGTTTGCTTTCGAAAACCTCATTATTTTCCAATTTGTGCAACATGAATACGGTACAATTCGAGTTAAATACAGCAATGGTCAAAAAAGTTCGCCGAAACGATTTTTGGTGCATTACTTTTCTCGCTTGAGCAACGCCCTCCAAGATTGATATACTATGTTTTCTAGTGTTTTTATATCTCTGAGTCAAGAAATCTGTCAGTGTCAAGTCAAGTGCGCGATATGTAAACAATTTCAAAGTTAATGATCTCAAACACATCGAAAAGCAAGTTAGGGTTGACCAATGATGAAGGAAAGTGATATGGTTCAAAGCGAGGCAATGTCGCGCTTTGTCGCCCACTGTCGCTCACTGTCGCGCTTTGACGCCCTCTGTCGCTCACTGTCGCGCGTTGCCGCTTGCTGTCACCCACTGTCGCCGATGTCGCGCGTTGTCGCTCAGTGTCGCCTATGTCGCGCGTTGTCGCATGCTGTCGCCTACTGTCGCGCGTTATCGCTCACTGTCGCCCACTGTCGCTCACTTCCGAGAGGTATTTTTATTTCCGGAACAGAAATCATTTGTTTACTGCAAAAAGATTTGGCGAGAGTTCTGAGGGCTCCATGCGTACTCGTTAGCAAGGAAGGCTCAAACTGTTAGAAACTCTTCGCAAAGTCTTTGCACGGGTAACTACAGGCAAGCATTGATCGAGTAAGGTAGTTGGGAGCCTTTTTGATCATTTTGCAGCGAAGGCAAAAAAGAGAACCCGCCAGGGAATCGATCCTACGACGTCTCGCACGTGAACCCGGACTACTACCGCTGCACTACCTTGCTTCATAACTCCGTTCAGAAAATCTTTGAGAGACTTGGAAAGCTGAATCGAGATTAGCGTTGGGAACACATACACCAGTAAATGTCCTATTGCCTACGGCCACTTCGACCTGTCATCCTTTCCCATTAATATCATCGAGACCCTTCTATATGTCTGTAGACCAGATGAAGGCAAGGAAGTGCGGCGGCTTGAGTCGATTAACTTATCAATAGGAAAAAAAGCTTTCAGAAGTAAAATTCTTATGATTCAGTATTTTCTCAAAAAAATCTGGGATAGCCCGATTCATTTCGTTGCTATGATACCTATCACAAAAAATCATTTTCAAAGAAGTCATTATTGCTGAAGGCTTGAAACTCTCGCCTTCAAAATCACAGCGCATTAGGGCCCCAGCAAAAAAAGGCCAGACGAGCGATTCATTCCAAAAGTGAACCTGGAGTAAGCTCTTAGTGAGTCAAATTAACAGTAGTAAGTAAAGCTTGTCATGTCAATTGGTTTCAGAAGAAAAAAAAGTATGGTCACCAAACTTAAGCCTATGTTTTCGGAAATTAGCAATTATCTAAGTTGCAAGAATGGATTTTGACGTGAGTCTTGTTTGGAAGCTTGAGTCCGGGATTCTTTGTCATGGTAGTGAGACGAGCGATTCACTCCAAAAGTGAACCTCGCGTAAACTCTTAGCAAAATAAACAAAACTAAGAGTAGTGAGTAAAACTTCTGTCATGTCATATGGTTTCAGAAGACGAAAAGTGTGGTCACTAAACCTTGAACGTATGTTTTCAGAAACTGTCAACTATTGCTGAAACCTCCAACGAGGACAGCCTCAATGTGAGTCTTGTTTGGAAGCTTGAACCCGGGATTCTTTGTTTTGTTTTTGTTTTCTTTGTTTTCCTTGAGGAGTAAAGCACAGTTGAGTGCATCCCGTACCAAAAACTCGCTTTTGCACGGAAAATGTTCGAACGGGACAATTTTTTGAAAAAGGGACAACTAAACTTTTTATACTGTTTTGTTAGAGAAATATTTGAAGTTTCTGAAACTTTTTACAGATTTCCAAAATGTCGCATACGAAAGATTTTATGGGCCTTCAAAGTTGAAGGTGCGCCTTCTTAGAATTTTGGGTTTTCCACTTCTAACAGAAGTACTTTCCGGAGAGTTAGGCAATCCTTGTAGTTTTCTGAAAGCGCACCTCAGGCACATCAAAATCTACCTCAACAAGTCAAAAAAGTACGTCCCAAGAAAGTTATTCCCCTCTAAAATTTTTTCTTCGCCGCGTCCCGTTCTTCCAGCGCCCGGGTGATACCTGCCGCGCTCCAAGGCTGACGCCGCAACGCAGACGCTTTCTGCGGCGTCTAGCACTCTTATTAACAAAAACAGGGGGTCGCAACTGGACCCCTCGAGAGCTAGGGGGTCGCAAAAATCCCGAAAATGTTCGAACGTGGTGGTTGACCCTGCACGAACAACACGACACAACAACAAACAACAAGAAGGCAACAAACGTGTCAACTAATTCGTTTGTAATGATTTTCTTTCTTAATAAACGGGAAACAAGGTTTTCCCCATCGGGACACGTCCGCATCGATTGATTTCCTCGAAGCCAATCTAGTTATCCGCAATAGGCTCGACCTGTCACGGTTTGACGAGGAGAACCTAGCGATCTGGTCATCATGTGTAACCCCTCGGCTGTCACCGGCTTGTGTGTCTGCAATTATGAGAAAGAAGTTCCTTATCTCATGAGTGCGATGACAAGGAGGCCGCCAACCCACTGAGCGTTGAGCCTAACGTACTACTTATGGTATACCCATGTTATATTTGTTCGAGGTTGGAGTAATCTATGGTGCCACTATGACACCACCCGGTGCCATTACGGTCCCGTCATCCTGTTTCACCTTCTTTTGCCATTTATTTGATCAGAAATCACTCGCAAGAGCTATTTTATGGTAATAGATATAAAACTAACGTCTATTCCTGGGTTTGACGCCATTGCGTGTAAATTCTAAAGGATCGGCTCAAAACATAGAATTTTGTCACCACGAAGAATCGAGCCACGGACAGATTCACTACCCCCCTTTTTGATATTCATCGCGCCGTTTAGTAAATGTGGACTGTGGTTGTGAGGTGCCCGCATCTCCCCTATATCATGATAAAACCATCTTGAAAACTTCGTTACATCCCAAAAGACCTTCCGGACGTGTCTCATTTCAAATTAGCTCTTCTAGCCAGAGTCGTTCACACCGCGCTAACCCTCTGGCCAAAAACTGGAGCGAGCGGTCTGCGACCTTTTCCTGGTAACGTTCTAGCATTAAAGTTGATATTCGTGCTTTTTTGACAGGCTCGATGTGATGTGTTTCATGATCAGCCGCCTGTCAACTTTGGTCTGGAGCTGGCACTGGGGCATCTTGCGATATTGCATGATTTAACATCGATGGGTACTAAACAGAATCTAAGAGTGCAGACGTGAGAAGGCCTGCATGCTGAACCACGTGGTTGTCAGTGGCCCACCTTTCCGCCCATTAAGTTCCCCTTCCAGGATAAAAGTCATACTGCGACAGTGGTACCTTGACCTAAGGGTGTCGCTTACTACATAATTGTACGGCCTGCAAGATACTCATCCAACTGATAAGCATGTCGTGCATTCATACATTCAAGAACCTCTTTTTTGTAATACAATGGGAAGCTAATTTGAACAATCGAGGAAGGCGGAAAAGTCCTCAGTTTCCTATTTCAAACGAAATCAATTACTCTTTGCTAAATGCGAAGCGAATAATCTTAGCTAGGAAGGAGCACAGTTCATTCTGTCAAAAATTTCATACTAGCATCAGGGTCAAGCGTGCGTTGAGGAATCCTCGACATGTCACAGGGGGGGGGGTCGTATTGGCCCGCTGGGGGAAGAGATCGGGCCGATTGATACAGTAGGATCATCGTCGGAGGACAAACATCAAGGATCGAGTCGATGCCAGGCCAGAGTATTTCCAATAACAATTGATTCCGCCCACACAAAATCTTCGTGATTTAGAGGTGTCCGCTTAGCAATTCTTAGTTACTTCAGTGTTTTATCACCACACAAGTTAAAGAATCCGAAATTCGCACGTTTTCCAAGGGATATTTATCTTTCAAGTGAGTCCTCAAATCCGAAGGGATGTGAAGCACACGGCGCATCCCAGAGTGGGCCCAGTTGGTTGCGCGCGCTTCAGCTACGGCTCTCTGGAGAAAGAATCTCAATTCAGGAAAGATCAAGAGGATTCTGAAAGGGTTCATGTGAAATTACAGGGAGGAGTACACTATTCAACAAGAAACGCAGCCTTCAGCGTCAAATTCACAAGCATGTAACCTTTAAAGTTGAGACACGCTAAACAATTTTACACTTTTTGGAAAGAGAAAAGCACGAGGATTTCGAATCTGCTCCTACTTTAGTATGTAATCGCCCCTGAAAGGAGCTATAGTCGTTGAAATAGTGCAATGCAGCGAAAAAGTACCTTTCGGCGGTACTCGGGCAAAAATCCTCAACGTGGCCATTTTTTAAATAGTGGAACGTATTAGCAGTTCTAGTAACCGTTGATAGAGCAAATCTTCTAGTTTATGATGACGTATTAACTTTTCAGATTGGATGAGTTTGAACGGAGTTATGGCTTTGGAAAGCGTAAAAACTCGCACTCATCACGAATTTTCCTCGTTAATTTTGCAAAAATCCTCAACGTGGCCATTTTTTGAATACTGGACGTATGAAGCTGTTTAAACCGTTTGATAGAGAAAATCTTCTAGTTTTGTATGACGTATTAACTTTTCGGATTTGACAAAATGAAGCAAGTTATGGCTTCGGAAAGTGTAAAAACTCGTGCTCATCATGAATTTTCCTCGTTAATTGATCTAAATTTGTTATTTCTTATAAATTTTTGTAATTTCAATACTGATTAGAAAGAGCTCTTCACAAAACTTCCAAATCTGCTTTCAGATTGAAAATTCGTCATATTTGAAGAAAGTTATAATCATTTGAATATTTGTTCAAATTTCAATAGTAAATAAGCTGCTCCACGGTCAACGCCAAAGATCAGTCAACACACAGCTGGCTAAGGCGGTTACAAGGCTTCTTTCAACGAAAGGGGGACGTGTAAATTGAGAACCATATCTGTGTAGTACTAGAATTTGGTAAGTCTTGTGGAAGGAAATAAATAAAGAAGAGATGTTGTCATAGTATGCCATTTTTAGTGACTAGTTTGTCGTTTTTTGCTCCGTTTCTCGTTTGCTCGTTTGGTAGGACTCATCAATAATGATCATTCTTTGACTTTTTCACTTTTGTACTTCTTAAACGAATTTTTTGGTGGACGGTGGGGTAGCAGGGCTTTTTTATGAACAGTTTTGGGGAGAACAACCTTTTCATAGTTCGGCTTTTGAAGAGGGTCGTTTCATGGACTTCGGCCTCGGCGGAGGGAGGGGGGGGGTCGTATTTCCAAATTTTCCTCGACGCCTCGCTTGACCCTGACTAGCATGCTACCTCTTGAGCAAGTTTCCCAAGAACATGATGCATGATTCGTGGACCATTGGAACGGTCATCTGAAAAGCCCATCAAAAGCAGCCCAATACACGGTTACTGTATCTGGAAAGCTGTTTCACCAGTTAATTGTCTGAAGAAATCATGTAGCAGCTTCAGGCTGGAGCGATTATGGTAGGCCTCCAAGAGGTCGACAGTGATGGCACATGACACACAAGTTTTTTGTGTCGAAAGCCTCATTTTTGCGTTGAAAACCTCATCATGCAAGGAGTGGCTTGAGTTGTTCACTTATTCGGGGGGGGGGGGGGGAATGAATTTTAATTTTGATTCGTTGACTCTTCAGAAGAAGTTGAATGCTTATTGAGAAAGAGCAGATCTTGCCGTCGTTTACAATGCTCATCATTGCTCGTTGGGTTCATTCTGGAAATCTTTGTCACGTAAAGGCTCAATGACGGCTTCAAAAATACCACCCCACAGAACTGCAGCTATTCTTTCGAGTCTTTCGGGCTGTCCTTATGTAATGGGCGTTGAGATTAGTTTCAGCTACCTAGAAGAAGAATGATTTGACCTTAAGGTGTATTTTGTAAGGTCAAATCATTCTTCTTCAGAGTAGTTGTGTAGCTTCTATAGGTAGAAATACCCTCTGAAACAACTTTCTAGCCAAATCCACAGTCGTGGGCAAATTCCGATTAGAATCCGGCTCACTTTTCGAGGACTGGAGCAGTAAAGTAAATGGTGCCAAATTTCCAATGCTTTCAACCCAAGAACATCTACCATTTTTTTCGTTGGTGCCATCTGACGCCTACTTAAACATAACGCTAAGATGCACCACATATTCAGCAAACCCTGACCGCTTTTGTCCCGCTTGAGGGTTTCCGTTGCAATTTTTTCTCCCCTTCAGTGACCAGATCCGAGTTCTACCGAGTTTCCTAATTCCATTCAGAGTCCCATGGGTGAAACTTACATACCCTGAGATCCATATGCGAATTCTGAGATGATGTGAGTGAAAATGCGGTAAAAGTTTGCCATCAAGTATTGATAGAAATCAAGTTCATGTCCAAAAAAAGATTTTGAAAAAAAGTTAGAGGAATTGATTCTTTTTTGAATTTATTTTTGAGCTATTATGTACGTGCTGTAGCCTGCTATGCATACTTGTAGTAGCTTTCGGAACTTGATACCAATCAGCGTATATAAAAACAGAATAGCAGGAGATCTCCCTCACAATGTGGTTAACAATGTTGCATGATCTATAAGTTGAACGTCTTTCCAAACAATCATTTCCAGTAAAGGCAAGGCACGTGAATCAAAGGCACGAGTTGCGACCGCATGAAAGTGTCCCTCTTGTGTGACATAGCAGAGGTGTGGTTCACTAGGAGAGAGAGCGACTTTTTGGCAATTCTCAGCGCGGAACGTTTCTCGCTGCGGAACATTTTGTCCACATCTGATCATGAGTGGACCTGGGGTTACCCTAGCCAGAAAGGTTTCGCGCCTCGAAAATATCCCAAGAGACTACTTTGTGTAACAGAATCTTCTAATGAGTGAATCCGTCGTCCTCCCTAGAGCATCTGTCGTCTCTAACCTCGTGAGCCTGTGGTGTTTCGACATTTTCCTCCGTGTGCTGCGGACCAATTATTTCTAAGTATTGTAGGTGCAAGATAATATCGAATTCAGTTTGTACGAAAGCGGCGAACATAATTCAGAGGTTAGTAATTTACATAGTGCATCGAAATTCTTTTACCACAAGCAATGGGACGGGGGAGGGAAAAGCGGTGTATTGGAGCCGAGAGCTCCACAGTTCGTGACAGAATTGGGTGTTATATAACAGCTGTGACGATTGACCGTACCCAATTATAACACAACACACTTTTGTAATGAACCATTTATTGCAAATTATATACAAAACCAGTTGGCGCCGCACGCATTGCGCGCGCAACACAGATCTGCGGCGAATTTTGATGGTGCGACGAAAATTTTCAAATTTGGCTTGATACACCACGAATATCTGAATTCTCAGCTAAATTCTATCCGCTCCATCATCGACGGCTTTCAACCTCTTTTTCTTCGTCAACCATTATCCTCTTTTTCCCGGTCTCCGGACCAGGGTCAACCCTATGTTGCTACAAGTAGCAACGGGGGGTCGTATTTTGGTGAGTTTGTAGGGGGGGTCGTACTTGCTTAGGTAAAAAAGATAGGGAAATTGCAGGAAATGTAGGGAATTTTTGCGGTTTTGAGGGCGGTAATTTTTTGGGGTAAAAATTGGTCGGAAAGGGGGGGGGGGGTCGTAGGAAACTTTTCCTGAAGGAGGGGGGTCGTAAAAACTTTTCGAAAAGTAGCAACGATAGGACTGACCCTGCTCCGGACTGCTTCTGAACCAATTAACCCTTAGACTACGACTTTTTTGGAAACAAGTTATTGATGTGTTTTGTGTAGTAACAGTCGCTCCTAGCAACAACTAATCATCTGTAGAAATTTGGCTGACGCGCGCTGGGTTTGAGCTGGGATTCGATCCAGAGACCATATGCGCGGCAGTGGCCCCTCCTGTCACCACACCATCTCCGCTCGAATGAGCATTTTTGAACAGTTCAAATACCATTCAACAAATACACATTTATCACATCTCATTCGTGGAACAAGGCAATGTCCGGTTGGGAACGCACTTGAAAAGAATTGCAAGCCGCACTTTGTAGAAGTGCTGCTCCCCTGCCTACAGGCTGCGCCCACCGGCTGCTTCTCCTCTAACGAATTTTCGCTGGTTTTTATGCTCGAAAGCTGCGTCATCATAGGAGTGTTCTACTACCACTTCCGCATCAAACGAACTGACAAAACTCCGGAGGTTGGAATTTCCAACGCAGTCGTAAAACGCTGTCGTCCTCTAACTGGCTTGCGGCCGATAAAAACCTCCATCCGTCATCGGTTTGCTTATGTTTCACCTGTTTCACAATAATTGAGGGAAATATTAGAACCATTAACACAATACAAAGAGTGTGAGACTCGAAAACTACCTTTTCGGGAGCTGTGCACACTGCCCAGTGACCTGTGGAACGACTTGCTTATCAACTTATCCAGCGTAACTCGCTTAGACTTCTGATACTTCGCTGACAGAGTAAGAATTACCAAGTTTCTAGTTGTGCACAATTCCGCCATAAAGCGGGCCCTCCGATCTCAATAAGTGCCAAAACTGTGGTAGTGACTTTGACTACGAAGTGGGACACATGTGTACCACCAGTAGTCAAAGATTAACTTACGCAGGATGACTCGCTTTAGCTTCTGACGACTAATTGTCATAGTAGAATTAGAAAGCTTCTATATGTGCACAAGTTCAGCCATCAAATGAGCCCTCCTGCCTCAATATTCCCTGGAACTGTGGTAGTGTCTTTGACTACGAAGTGGGACACATGTGTCCCACCAGTAGTCAAAGGGTTAACACCGCCAACTTCGGTGCGTGCCCCGCCCACCAATAGCATTTGGCCCCTTCCTTTCGCCGACCTCTACCCCTTTTTTCGCGGTTTCTGGGGCCTCTTGGAACCATACTACGACACTTTTGGCAAACTCCGCCCACTAATTCTCAGCGCGGAACGTGTCTCGCTGCGGAACATTTTGTCCACATCTGATCATGAGTGGACCTGGGGTTCACCCTAGCCAGAAAGGTTTCGCGCCTCGAAAATATCCCAAGAGACTACTTTGTGTAACAGAATCTTCTAATGAGTGAATCCGTCGTCCTCCCTAGAGCATCTGTCGTCTCTAACCTCGTGAGCCTGTGGTGTTTCGACATTTTCCTCCGTGTGCTGCGGACCAATTATTTCTAAGTATTGTAGGTGCAAGATAATATCGAATTCAATTTGTACGAAAGCGGCGAATATAATTCAGAGGTTAGTAATTTACATAGTGCATCGAAATTCTTTTACCACAAGCAATAGGACGGGGGAGGGAAAAGCGGTGTATTGGAGCCGAGAGCTCCACAGTTCCGTGACAGAATTGGGTGTTATACAGGGTGTTCCATAAATACTGCAACACGTTTCTTAACTTGTAACTTCTCTCAAAGTGGACGTATCTTCAAGTGGTCACACACTATTCTTAGTCCGTCCTTAAGATGTTGAAAGGAATGACATTTATTCGATAAGTCTCCCTGTCGCTGTGAGTATGGCTTCCAGTTGCTTCGAACACAACTCTAGTGTTTCCCGCATGGCATCCTGGAGCCTTCTTCGAAACTTTCTAGAGAAAAGGCTTCAGCTCCTCTATTTGGATGCATTGTTTAGTGCAGGCTCTGTCCCCTAATATAGCCCAAATAGGATGGTCCAGCAGGTTGAAATCGAGAGATATGAGAGCCATTGTTTGAGGATGTGAAATCGGGAACAGTATCATGAGATCAGTCCTAAACAATTTTTGCCCCTTATGCAGAAGCTATTTACCTTTGAAAAGGAGTCATCTCTCTTCCGAGAGGTTGGATACCTCGGTAATAGATGGTGCGCCAAAACTTTCGTTAGCTAGTCTTGGTATCAAGTTTTATTCGCTTTTCAACAGACAGTTGTGGTGAGCGACCGGTGATTGAGACCCTTGCCCAAATCGTGATAAAGATTGGCTGCTGCTTGTGGCGAATATTCCTTTCACTCTCATTGGCTTCCACGGGACCTCATGCGGGCATCCTCGGAGTTTGAAGATTGTAGCTCCGCTCCATGTGAGGAATTTTGTCGTCGATGAAAACGGTGCCCGCGTAATCGCCATTTTCGGCCCTCGACACCAGCTCTTTGAACTTTTTGTCTCTGCTGTGCTCCTCCCGTTGGATTGAGCAGTGGTGCTTATGCAACTTATAATGGACTGTGAGCAGTTGTTATCTGACCACTCTCTACATGGCTGTGTTTAGAAACTCCAGCGTTCTGGTCACCTTTCTCGAGCCAACCCGGGTATTGCAGTCGTTTCGCTTCTTCATGCTTTTCCTGAGATCCAAGATGTCAGAACTTGTGGGGCGGCCGCAACAAAGACTACTTTTATTGGTCTTCTCTTTGGTATACGGTAGGCCGCAGAGCGGTTGAAAATTCCAAGAGGCAGCATGTTCATCACCGGATGTGCAACCTAGCTGGCTGAGGGGTTAGTACCTCTATCGAGGTTTAGATGCACCATGAAGAGTACAGTCAATGGACAAACCGTGCACTTGTGCAAGGTTATTCACAAGAGCTCATAGGAAGTGAAGGTGTGGCAACCTTGGGAAAAGGACTGCAGACGTCAACACAATTGGAGCTCAAAATGTGTTGCAGTATTTATGGAACACCCTGTATAACAGCTGTGACGATTGACCGTACCCAATTATAACACAACACACTATTTGTAATGAACCATTTATTGCTAATTATATACAAAACCAGTTGGCGCCGCACGCATTGCGCGTGCAATACAGATCTGCGGCGAATTTTGATGGTGGGACGAAAACTTTCAAAATTGGCTTGATACACAACGAATATCCGAATT
>MU868639.1:16314-35536 GCA_036418205.1 Ostertagia ostertagi | reverse complement strand
AAATTGAAAATCTCGGTCGTCAGTACACTTCATTTCGACGCACGCCACGCCCACTGTGGGCGGGGCTCCGCTTAGCTGATGTGTGTTTTGTACTTCGTGAGACCTTGCCCACCCATCCCACACTTGACCCGGTCCCTCCAGGCGGATCCCGAGGAGCTAGGGAATTTCGTGACAGACATACAGAACGACACACGACACACGACAGACGACAGACGAAGCGCTTTATAGTAAGTAGGATCCAAATATGTATGTTGCAACGGAGAAGCTTCATCAGTGGAGTTTGCTATGCGCTAACTGCGGTTTCTCTTTCTAAGATGATCAGCTGCAAGTACCACAACAAAGTTATCCAAAACAAAGACAACACAAAAGAACACAATAGATTGCCACGATACAAATGAACACCTGAAAACAGGGAAGACACAGATATGGAGCACGTGGTCCTTCATCTTGATCCATTGCGGCGCAAACCTGTGGACGATTCGGTAGTCCTTGGTCGGTACGAGTAGGTGGGCAGAGGGCGGCAGCCCCAGGGTCGTCGATTAGGAGAACTAAGGCATACTTCCAATGACCCTCTGGCTGCAACATTTGGAAAGATGTGATAAGGATAAGGGTTGATACGGCGGCCTTCCCGTTCAACCATGTTCAAGAGAGCTGTCATCGCCGTATGCATGTGAGCTGGTAACTCGGCGATAACAGCGCTCTTTATCATATCTATGCATCAGTTCTACGTGATCCATCGGGAAGTCAGGTAATACGGTTTGAGTTTCATTTTGTGTTTTATGAAGTTATTTGAATTGCTTCTTGATTGAGCATTTGGAAAGTATCATTCTTCGTGTGATGAGCGGTCAGCAACTCTCTAAACTTTGTACTAGTCAAAATATGATTTCCTTCTTTTCTTTACGTTAGCCCCACGCTTTATCATTGTTGGCCGTCGCCACGTTGTCCTGTTCAGGGCAGCTTCTGTCGTGGCCGTGACTCATTTGGTTCCTTCTTGATGACGACCCTCCACCTCACGTTTGGAGCTGTCGTGATCGTTTGCCTCACGCGTTGAAATACGTTGCTCCTCTTATCGGTTGATTCTGTGGTCTGTTAGCGCTTGTCCGTATCATCGGTAGGGTTGTACCCGCCCCTTCGTGTTGGGAAGGTTCGGTCTGCATGGCTGCCTGACGTCCTCGTTCCCGTCTCTTTCCAGTCGTGTCCGGCCGCAGGCCCATCTCAGCACCCTCATCCAGCATTCGCTGCTCTATGGCACCGCAAGCTTTATCACTGTCCGGCACCTCTCATTTTGAGCGTTCTGGAGCACCGATCGCAGAGAGTTCCACTAGACTTTCTCTATTTCATCATCTTTGTGCTGGGCTTAATGTTTGGGCAATCTGTGATTATATTGAAGAAATCAATATGGCAGTACATTCCTGCTGCTGAAATCGAGTTCGAGGAGTTTTCTTATTCTTCATTCGAAGGTGCGTGATTTTTCGCGAAATGAACTTTTCTTTGTTGATGGTTCTCGTTACATTTCGCTCTCATAGTCATTCTCTTTAGGTCACGATGTCAAGTATCATGCAGAAAGACTCTCTCCACAGAAGTTTTGTTCCGTTCAAATTGACACAGGTAAATAGTTGTTGTTCAATGGACATTTTGGGTTCCTAACCAGTATCTCGTTTAGATCGCTATCGTGGGTAAGTCAGTGTTGGTTATTCGACCACCGGCTCACTCGAAGTTTAGCAAGGCGATCACTGTCTAAATAGTTAGCGAACTTCACAAAGAGTCATAGTGAAAGGTACGCGAATCATAGCTCAGTTTTTAGCGCTTTCAGTTCCTTTGTCTTATTCTGTATTGTTGATAGTTTTCGAGTTTTCCTAGTTGCTTTCTAAATATTTCACAGTTATATTTATTAAGGTTCGCCGACGAGAAGCGTGGTGATGAGTACAGCATCATTCTGAAGGCAGCGATTTCCGTGGTGTACTATCTCAGCCAGGAAGGTCGTTTCAGAAACTTTAACAATGGCTTGCTGCTGAAGTGAGTTTTATTGTGCCATGTTGAAGTTAGTACCACTTTTTCGTCTTAGAATTTTTTTGTGGGTTTTATGGTACGAAATTGAATTTCGACTTGTTTTTTTCGCGTTGTATTGGTATAGGACTTTTTTTCAAATCGGGCCGTGCTTAGATAGAAATATTTGAAGCCTTGCACACGTCTTGTGCTGGGTAATTTTATGCATCTCGTCAAAAACAAGTGGGGATCGTGTTTAGTTTGTTCCGACTTTGTTTCCTGACATTTTTGTGAAATCTGCAAATATCAAAGATTGTCGCGTATGCTGTGCCCTTTCTCATATGAGCTCCAATTTCCATTTTGCAGCAGCACTGTATAAGCTCATTTTCGAGAGGTACGCGCAGTATCTTGGACTTATTTATTTAGTGGCGAGGTACTTAAAATCACGGCTATGGATCATCGTGGAGGCTGCATTCTTCTTGCAGAGTGATCCTGTAGGTTATTTTGTCCCTTTTTCCATGAGGCTTTACCTGATTTTCACTTCTGTTCAATAATTTGCTCTTATGTTCAGTCCATGGTGTGGATGGTGGCTGACATTTTGACTGAAGTTTTTTAAAACGGGTATTTGTTACCAGCTGTACGCTAAAGCAGGATACTACGACGAATGGGATATGGAAGATTGGGAGGCATTCATTTTGCAAAAGAGCGTGAGGTCCCTAAGGAAGTAAATAGAGACATCTACGTGGCTGACCCCAATGTTGGCCAATGCCGCCTGCTCTGCCGTTCCTTGCTCTTCAATTGAAGAGGCATCATGTTGAGAAGTAGTACCTTTTAATTTTCTAGGCTGTGCGCTATCTGTGGAAGGATGATAGTTATTGGTATGATACGCAATTGGTGTCAATGCGTGTAAAAGAGCCGACTCTCGATTTCTGGCTTGTCCAAAGCGGATCAGCGGGAGAAAGGGGGTCCCATTTCTCGGGTCTCAATTCGTTTTCTTTCAGATTTTTCTGGTCCGGTGCACCCTCTACCGCCTCTACTTTCAGCTCCAATGGGCAACGATTTTTCATACCATTCACCTTCAACAAATTGGGTCTGGCAAACATCAATAGCAAAGAGGGTGCGGTTACTTCGAGACGACTAAGGTCTTCCTCCAGAATGCCCTATTTTTTGGAATTCTGCAACGTTTTTCTTTTCGAATGCTGCCCCTCTTCCTTCCCCCCCCCCCTCCAGTGACATCGTTGAACTCGTGGTTTGGTCTTGTTTTTCATCTAAAAGCGTTCATCAATTTCATGCGGAAATTGTTTCGATACCGGTAAAGCAATTTTCACTCCATGACCTTTATATGGAAGATGTGTAACTAGGGAATGTTACCAACAATCCCTTTTGACAGCAACAGTAGAATGAACTGTGTTCTTGCTGTCAAAAGGAATTGTTGGAAAGAGAACCACCGTAAACCACCTTGGTTTACATTTCGAGGATCGTGATCGTCTGTTCTGTCAAATGAATTGTTTCGTAGATAGAATTTATTTTTAGACAGTGCTCCGGCTAAAGTTCCGATTTTGAATAGGATTGCAAATTGTGATAGAATGTGAATATATGAGACCACTTCGCTCAATTTCTCAAGCTTTTGTTGCTCATTAATACATGCGTTACATTCATCTTGTTCATTAATCCATTCATTACATTTGTTTGTTAAAGTTATTGTTAAGTTTGCATAAATTGTTATCTACAATCGTCTTTGGCATTATGGAGTATAGGCGTTGTGTCGTTGAGAATACTTTTCAGAAAGGTCTGAGATTGAAGCTGTGATGTTTTTTTTTTCAAAAAATGTTTGAGTGGGTTGCTTCATTATGTCTCTATGCAGGGCCTATTGAGACAATCCTGGGGCCCGGGTGCAGCAAGCCCAAACGAGGGGATGGGGACCCATCCCCTTCCCCAGGCTTGGGGATATATCCCCGGTTTCAACAACCCTATGACGCGACCATGCGAAACGGTCGCTGCCGTCGACTCTTTGCTTCTCTGCCGGCAGGGGATATGTCCCTCTAGTCGAGACTAGAGAGATTCGTCCCCTCAGATACCGACGCGGGGAATGACCAAACCGGGATAAATCCCCAACCTCGGGGAGAGGATAGGTCCCCTTCTCCTCGTTGGGGGTTGCAGCACCTGGCCCCTGAAAAACTGCTGCAACAGTTTGCCTTCTTCTACGTTATCAGTTTTTTGGGGCACCTGTGTTCAGTAGGTTGTACACGACTAGTGTGCTCTCTATTTGGTTGGCTTTAATCACTGGTCTACCCCTGTCCCTCGTTTACAGAACTGATAGCCGTATTCGAAGGTTTTTGTTGGAAGCAGGTTTTTCAAAGTTAATTCGGACATTTATCTGTATTGAGCGTTCTAGTATACATAGCGGTGGGTTTTAGTAATTTGTTTTTCATTTCTCACCAATTCTCTCTCTCCCGCTGTCTTTCGAATTTCGCTGAAAATAGAAGAGGCATATGATCTCCAGCTATTTCTGAAAAAAAAAACTGCGTTTGACAGAGTCATGAACTCATCGCCTGAAATTTGTATTGGGTTGGAGCATAATATCGCAGCGCTTGCATTTTTCATTTTTGCACGCAAACGTTTGAAGAAGAAAAGAAAAACATAAAACTAATCAGGGATGTCCACTTTGCCATTATTTACGACTTTTATCCTATTTTGCAGAAAGTCACTGGATTTGGAATTGAAAAAAAGATGTTGGGCTCGCTCTCGAAGTCCTCATTATTTCGCAATTTGTACGACATGAATACGGTCTTAATTTGAGTGAAATATGTAGGGTTGGTTAGAGAGAGGTTCGATAAGAACAATGGATTCTGAAGAACTTTTGTTTTGACGGTATTTTTTCTTTATGTGAACTGAAAAATAGCAGCTGTCGAAATGCCGATTTCTGCCGTCTGGAATTTTCCAACTTCTAAGCATTATATATGAGTACAAATATAATTTTGAGGGAAATGACGAATTATTTTTGTAGAGCGGAAAAAGCACTTTCAAAAGGTATACGCGATTTTTCGGGGTTTACTTGTACTGCTTGAATTTATACGCTCGAAAAAAACGCTAAGATATTATGCTCCAACCCAATACTTTCATCCATTCTCTTTTACCCGATCAATGTCTCACCAGTGAGGGGAAGTATTGTGACCGTCTCACAGTACTATTTTCTTTACTTGATTCTTTCATGAAAAGGCGTCGTCGTCCTGCTCAATTATTCGATCGTGACCAGCTGGTATAAGTTTAAGTATCAATCCACTGTTACACACTCATTCACATGGCTTATAGCTTTTGAGGGCACCTGTTACAGGTGTGCCACCCATTTGGAGCTAGTAGACCGGGCCATTCGGAGCATTGCTGGAAGCTTGGCTGGGAGCATTGATCATTCCATTAGATTGGAATAGGTGGTGGCAGTTATGGCGCTTTTCATCTTACTGTAATTTTGATTTTATGACTTTTATCGAGCTCCTATTTCGAATGTTTCCTCTGGGTTTTTCTCTTCTGTCTTTACTCATATTGGATCAACCTCTGGCATGCTCTGGCTTCAGGGGTCATAATACTCTGCTGTCTCTCGAAGGGGTGCGATATTCACGTTCTGTGAAAACTATGTCTTTCATATTCTGGGCACACGTAACATCACTGTCGAGGATGGGAGAAAATTCTGCAAGGGAAGGTCATCAGGTTGGTCCAGCCATCTGCAGTAGGGTGTACCTAGTGTCGTTGCATTCGCCTGAGGCGATGAGTTCAAACTTCTTTCCCTATGTGCAAAATGATGTTCTGAACATACCATAACAGTTACTGAGGTTTTTCGCTGAAATCTTCTTCTTCTTCTCCCTAGCGTTAGTCCCGCGCAGTCGCAGGGTCCGCTGTCTTTGTCAGTCGTCGCCACTTCGCTCTGTCAGGGCATCTTCTGCTGTGGCCGTGACTTCACTTAGGTCCTTCTTGATTACGTCCTTCCACCTCTTCTTTGGGGCTCCTCGCGGTCGCTTGCCTTGCGCTTCGAAGTCCATCGCTTTCCTTATCGGATGGTCCTGTGGCCTCCTTAGCACGTGCCCATACCATCGCAGACGCTGTTCCCGTACCTTCAGCTGGACAGGGGCAGTCTGCATGACCGCTCTGACATCCTCGTTTCTGACCCTGTCCAGTCGCGTCCAGCCGCAGGCCCATCTCAGCATCCTCATCTCAGCGGAGTGAAGCTGCCTTTCGTGATTCTTGTTCAGGGGCCAGCACTCGCTGCCGTATAGCATCGCAGGCCTTACCACTGCCCGTACACCTTCCCTTTGAGCGTTCTGGAGCACCTTCGATCGCAGAGGATCCAGTGGACTCCCTCCATTTCATCCATGCCGCGTTGATTCGTGCCTTCACTGCCTGATCCACACTTCCGTCGGCTGCCAGATCGCTCCCAAGGTATCGGAAGTCCTCCACTCTTTCGATGGTCTCACCATGGCCGTCCACGATCGGCTCTGCACCCTCTTCAGAGCTCAGGAACTTGGTCTTCTTGACATTCAGCCGGAGCCCACCTTCTGCCAGGACTTTCTGCCATTTCTGCACCTTGGCTTGAAGTTCTCTGCTATCCGCTATCAAGGCGATGTCGTCAGCGTAGAGGATGGTCTTCAGTGGTCCTTCCATGAGCCCCTTCACCAGGACATCTAGTGTTAGGAAGAGGAACGGGCTCAGAGCTGACCCTTGGTGCACCCCAACCGTGATGTCCACCTCCTTCGTTAGGCCGTGTGGGGTGCGTATGGCTGCCTTGGCCCCATCGTACATGTCCTTCACCAGCGAGATCAGGTGTTCTGGCACGTTCCGTTCCCTGAGCGCTCTCCATAGTACTGCTCGCGGTAGCCGGTCGAACGCTTCTCCAGGTCGAGGAAGGCTAGGTAGCAGGGTCGGCGCTTTTCTCGATACTTCTCCATCACTTGCCTTGCGATGAAGATGGCATCCGTTGTAGACCTTTCGGGCATGAACCCGAACTGTTCCTGGGAGATCGGGACCAGCTCCCGCAGTTTCGAGTCGACCAGTCGCTCGTACAA
Source organism: Ostertagia ostertagi (assembly GCA_036418205.1). Lineage (NCBI taxonomy): Eukaryota > Metazoa > Nematoda > Chromadorea > Rhabditida > Trichostrongylidae > Ostertagia > Ostertagia ostertagi. The sequence goes on along the minus strand of MU868639.1, from coordinate 28,496 downwards.
CTTCATGGTATGTCAACTTGATCCCGCGGTAGTTGGAGCAGTCCATCGCGTCACCCTTCTGCTTGAAGATGGGGACGATAGTACTTGTTCTCCAGGCATCCGGCATCCTTCCTTCCGCAGTTACCGTTGTTCAGGAATCGGTGAGCCATCTTATCCCGTACTCTCCGAGCGCCTTCCATGCCTCGATTGGCACCCCATCTGGACCAACCGCCTTCCCAACCTTCATCTTCCCTAGTTCTCGACTAACCTCATCCTCTGTCCAGAGTGCGATGGGACCAGCTGTGGCCTCTGCTTGTGAGTTGTTCTTGTGGGGGAACTCCTCGTTCAGAAGTGCTGTAGTACTCTTCCCACCTCCTCTGACTTCGGCTGGCTTCCTCAGGATGGCACCGTTGCTGCTTTTCACACTCTTCACCACCCTGATGTCTTGAGTAGCTCGGTGCCGGGCTTTGGCCAGTTTGAAGACGAACTTCGAACAATGTGGAATTCTCCATATGTTTCTAGTGCTTTGATCAGGGAGGGAGTTCGGGGATTGATGGAATATAGAAAGAAACAGGAATAGAAATCTTCTAACAGGTTGTTCCTGAAGGGTCACATTCACCTACCCTAACCCCTTGCCGATCAATCCCATGCACAACTTGGAGCTGCAGCGAATTCGTTCTGATAAGGGGGTCTCAATCGAACGCATGTAGTGATTGATGCATTCGGATCTTAAAAGGATTCGTCCACGTGAAAATCATGATGCTACCGTACCTATAATTCACTGGCTCGAGACTCGTCATTCACGACAAGAACGAAAAGAAAAGAACGAAACAATTCCAGCAGCGAGACTAGGTAGGCAAGATAAGCTTTTAAGCAGCAGACCGTAGACAGGGCCAGCCAGCAAAAGTGGCGTTCGAATTTTTTTTTCACTTTTCGTGAAGCTTACTGAAGTAAACAACGAGCATGCCGTGGTCCACTTATATTGGTTTGGTGAAACACGAAACCTTTCAAATTTAGCCGCATCCGAGCCCAGCGCCAAACCTTCCTCAACAGTTGACGACCGTGTAGTATGATGTCATACCACACTTTCACTAGTTTTTCTTGATTTACTTGGCGTTTTTTCTTGTTCCACAACGGTCCATACAATTTTCTCATCACTGATAAATGAAAAGGCTGAAGTATTAGGTCGTGAAGAAAGTTCTTGCGCTTTTCGACCTTGATTTTCAAATGCCTGTATCTCGGCTCATTCGAAACCTTTTTGATTGGAGTAAAGACTGTTAGAATCCACAAACCTCTGCCAATAATAGCTGCGTTGAATCAGCCCGGTAGTGCAGAATACTGGAGCTCTAGAGACGATGAACCCGGCGGAGGTCGTTTCCGCATCATGTTGGTTTTTGAAGCATAACTCTTTGGAGAAGCTATCCAGGTAGTCGAGAAAGTGACAAATTATAGGCAAAAGGTCTACCGAGTAGGATGTTCGCAGGACTAATTCGTAGCCAATCTTGTCAACTTCTGCAGGGTTGGTTGTGGAATGTGCGTCCGAGCTACCTGTCAGGGACGAGCCGGTTCCTTTATAATGAGGAATTTCGAGCATATGTGCCAGAGTTCTAGGAGTAATTTGACACATTATCAGGAGTACTTTTTCCACATTAACAGATCCACCTGGTTACGAAAAGCTAGACCAGCCGCTGACCTTATGAAAGTCACCTCAACCTTCCTTCAGTGAAGTTTCACTTTTGCAAAGTTTGTAGAGCCTGATCGCGGTCGATCACTTCACCAAAGGTTCGTATTCTGTAGCAAAGAATCCGTTCTTTGTCGTGCGTCGCAAATGATCAAAAAGTCAGGTCGTTTTCATGGCATGAAACAAGCTAGAACGCGGCGAACGACCCTTCAAAATGGTGAGCTGTCGCGGCACGCCCTATTTGAATTTTTGGGACTTTCCAGCTCTTCCCGTACAACAAGAAAACACAATGCAAGTGCGATTAGTTTAGGAGGAACCCTCTCAATAGATTTGTGCAAACGTGCTTCAACCAGAACGTTCGACTAATCGTTGGCGTTGTCCAATCTCCGATCACCACCCTCACAATCTTTAGGGCTCTCGCTATTCTTACAAAAGCTTTTTGAACAATTGCTTCAGACCATATTTATTGCGAATCTCAGCCAAGTGCGTCTATAATATCTTGACCTGCTTCCTCTCCATACTGGCCTGCTTTGAGCTAGAAAAAGGAAATCATGCAAATTTGCTCTTGGAGTATGCCGTATTCAAGGCTTCAAAAAATGACAACTAAATGATAAGGAACATAGCTAGCCTAGCTGTTAGATAGAACAAGAAAAGCTCTTCAAAACCACATACAGCTCATTGGCAGCTTGCTTGAATTCGTAACAAAATAAAGCGTTCAAAAACGAAACACCGAAAAGCGCAAGAACTTTCTTCACGACCTAATATTAATGAGTTTGATATTAAATGTTTGAGTTGATAAAAGAGTATGAAAAAGTTGTCGCAGTACGCGCACTACGGCGGTCGTCAATGTACTAAAGATCTCTCCAAACACAACAATTTCACAGACGAAGTGGGCAAGAAAGTCTTCCGCTAGTCTCATGACAGAACTTTTTAGATCCCCCGTCATCACTTCTATGGGCTAACCCACAGTTAGAGCAGTGCCTAACTATAAGAAAAAACAACTAAGAAGGGACTTTTTCACTTTCAATTCCAGTGATAATGGACGGATCCGTGATCACGACAGAAGTCTCCCTTAGAAGTCTTTTGAGACAAGCGAAACGGTGAATTTCGGGCAAGAAGTCGGTCTGCTCCCGGAAGTAGCGAAACAATGTGACCATGCAAAAATATCCCACTCTAAGAGCTTTTCGGACTCTAATGTAGTTGGGAGGGGGAAGGAAGGGGTCGTGGAACATCGTGACGTAGGACTGAGAAGCTATGAGAAAAGGTTTTACCTCCATCTCTTCGCTTATTTCCCTTCTTGCACAACAGAAGTGGTTTACGCACCGTGAAGCCCAGAGTCGACCGTCGCACTCGCATTTTGACCCATTTACGACACCCCCCCTTCCCAAATGGGTTTCGGTATAATCTCATTCTTGCTGTTTGGTTGGTAAACAAGCACATGGACATTAGATTATCATATTCAAAGCTGGTATCTGAAGTTTGCGACTACGTCGCGGCGTTAGCCTAAGAGTGCGGCGGGTTACTTTCATGCAGTCAGGGCTTTGCACGTTGACAAACTTATTCCGAACGAACACACCTTTCTCCGTAATCATACGTTTATCAGTCGTTTTGGTCAATTTAGAATGTGCATGCTTGCAGGAATTCTGAACGTTACCTCAATAGTCAGCAATTGCCTCTGCTATGAGGTGGAAGGTCCATGCTTTGAGAAATTGCATCCCTCCATTTTGAATAGGTCATGACATCTTTTTAATGCAACATTTTAAGACGTGTAGAAGGATTGATGAAGCTAGAATATTTTTCTCTGTAGGTGATAAAAAGTTTGAAGAACCGTTTATTTTCTTCCGAAAATTCCCCATTTGCCCTGTTCTGTGCGAATGCGGGTTTTTGGGCTCTAAGCGACCGTAATTCTCTTTTTTTTCGTTTCTATGGCAAACTCTTGATTGCAGGGAAGATCAGGAGAGCAAGCTTCCCAATTAGCGCTTGTACATTTTCCAAATCTCATTTTTCGAAAAAAAGTGTGCGCTTGTACTTTTTTACCCATAGGCAGGGTCAACCCTGCGTTGCGCAAATTCCAAAATTTTTACGACCCCCTTCCTTTTCGGAGGGTATCGGTACGCCCCCCCCATATTAACTATTATGTCTTTCACATAATTTAATGCTCATCATTGATGTGTGGGCAGTCACCAACATGGAGAAGTGGTGGACCGTGGTCAATCCGCGCGCTCTGTCTCGCTCAGAGGAGGGAATCGAGGCAACATGAAGTTTTATTCATTAAATAGAAGGAATTTCCAAATTTTTGCGTAAACCAATACATCATTTTAATCACAAAGATTTCTACTTTCAGAAACCTACCAAGTTTTTTTCGATCTCTCAATTTTCCTTATTTTATAATCTGAAAAACTAAACCTTGTAGCAATTACGTTGCAATCCAAACCCCTCCATTCAGAAGGTTATATTTTTCTTCAGAAGCGGTCTCATGGAACCGGACACCAAAATTTTAAAAATTCAAATAGTTTTCTTCCTAAAAAGTATTTGAAATGTTGCGATATCTTCAAAAAATCGTCCCGTTGTTCCGTTTTTTGTGCACACGCGAGTTTTCGACATTCAAACATTCATAACTTTCTTCATATCAACTTTTTGCAGATGTCTAAGGCTAATTAGAAACTAGAAGATTAGAGCTTTCAAAAAGTGCCTAAACTTTTTCCAGCGATCACTCGCTCAAAAAATAGTCCCGTTGTTCCGTTTTTCCACCTTGATTTTTTTCAAGCCATTTTCCTGGACCGCGACTATGCAGTCTTCAAAGGCCCATAACTTCCTTCAAATTAATGTGATGAGAAGCGGTAAAGACTGTTAGAATCTACTCGAAGAGTACTTTAACAAGTGTGAAATTTTCCTGAAATTCTTTCTTCTGCCTCAATTTTCCTAAGGGGTCTCTAGAATTCAATTCAGCAAATTCGCTACACTTTGTTCCGCTTAGATTTGATTTGAAAGCATCGAAATTCTCTTCAGGAAGTTTGTCTGCTTACGGCCGCTGACAGAGAAGGCGTTTTTATGGGAAAACGCCTGCTCGGGTATACGCCGTGCACCTGTCTGTGGGCAGAAGTCGCACTCGCATTTGAAAGTCCTCCATTTTCCTGAAGAAGGTGTTAGTATCGTGATTGAGTTGCATTGTACTGTTATATGGTACTCTTGTTTCACTTCCCCATGAACTGCTCTACACTTTGTTCTCCTTGGGATTTCAGGAATGTTCGATCATCGAAGACAGACCATGTTTTTGCACTACGCTGTAACAAAGTTTTTGGCTATTGTAATCTTGATCTATGCTGTCGAGCGAAAGCGCCGTCCGTGTATTAAGGATAATAATGGCTGATAGTGAGACTTATAATGCTCTGCATGCTCTAATGCTCCCATGGAGCTCTTGTCTGTGTGACTCTCCGACAGCTGCACGGTGCAGAGCTCCTGGAGAACATTAGAGCGTGAAAGTGCACTCCCGGACACTGCACTTTTCAAGCCGTCTTGCAGCCCCGTCTCTCTGGATACGACCCCCTCCCCTTTCGTTCGGCTGAATACGACCCCCTCGTTGTTCTTTGCGCAACGGGCGGTTGACCTCAGTCCTTCCACGTCACTGCACTTCCTTGGCCTTTATTTAGTTTGAATACTTCGGGATTTGTCCAGTGCAGTCTTTCCACTGGTGATTGAACAAATTGAAGAAGCCTCGCTTCGAGATGCGAGATCTTTGATTCAAACTTGCGAACGCATTTGAAAGTCTATTTGTTTCGCTATGAACTGTGATATGACATGTGAAAATACGCTATTCTATCTAGCATCCGAAACTCTTGCATTTACCTCTTTCCAAATATAACCCGTGTGGGAGGTCCCATTGAACTCGCTGCGAAGCAAGTGTTCTGTGACGCTTCCCTCTCAAAAAAAAAGTTGCAGCTGAGATTCATGCGCCTCTTTCGCACTTCTTCAAGAATATGCCTACCGTGAAGAGACATGATTGCAGAGCGTGTTATGGAAGAAAGTAAAATCCAGGAAAGAGGTGCTAGACCTTGATCTGCCTCGTGATGTCCACATACTTTTGATTTAAAAAAAACTATCAAAAATAATTCATTCAACTAAAACGCAGTTATCGACCTTTGATGGGTGAAATGCTAGAGGTTATGGCAGTAGGAAGCTCGATAATGATGTTGGTTTTCGGGAAGTTTCCGCCGATTTGGATCCTTAAATTCCAAAGAGCTTATTTCGGTTTAAACGAAACATTTTTGATCAAAGTAAAAACAATACAATCCCAATCCCTAGAGGAGGAATTCACGATTAGAATGAAGGTCGAAGAAGGAGTAATTCACCTAATTGAGAGATCGGCGGACCTCCTGAGTGTGTGGACTGGGGTGGAAACGTTTGGCACCCGCACCATACACTGCGTTTCATAAATATAGGTCCACCCTAAATTTTTGCTATTCCAAAGTTGCTGTGCATTTTTGGAAAATGCCGCTATTACCAATAGTTTCCCCATAACGAAAAACCTTGATACTGATTTCTGGAGAAATCTCGATTCAGAATTATTAAAATATCTTCCTTAGAACGTATTTTCACCGTTTCGCAAATATGACTACACATCACTTGTCGAGAGATTTTATTATAACAAAAAAACGTCACAAATTTTCAATAATGGGATGGTCCTCCATTAATCATAAGGAACACAATAATACGTTTTGGAATGCTGGTAACCAAATTAGCTATTACATTAGGATCGAAATTTGTCTGTGCGCCGATGATCGACGTTTTCAGCTCTTCGGCTGTTCCATTTTGCTTTACTTTGCTGTGGAACTTTATAACAATTAAGGCCCAATGATTCTCTATTGGAATCTGATTCAGATAACATGGTGGCCACCAGATAACTGCCACATTTTTTCCTGCAATTCCATCTGGCGTGGAAGGACCGGCATGGACAGCCGCGTTATCGTGCGTAAAAATCAAGGATCGAGGGGATTGTTGTGAAAAAATGGTAAAGTCGCTTCAAAAGAACTTCACGATACCCTATGGAATCTTTGTGAAAGGAAACAAAAGCGAGCTCTAGCCGCTCAGTCGTTCAAAGGTGCCTCAAACCATAAGGGATTCTCCGCCGAAATTACGTTACTTGAAACCATCTGCGATTTTCACGGGATCCTCCTGTACCCTTTTTTCTATCAGATCCACCTAGAATAAACTTTTTCACGTCGATCTCAGATCACCTGTAGCACGAAACAAGGAGGTAGAGTCCAAGATCGCGAAGGGTCTTAACAGCCACACCTTCGTTCATTAAGTTGAGCCCTTTTCCACGGAGAAATGGAGACGTGCGATCTTGTAGCGCTCAAATAATCTTGGAACGCGCTTCATCAATCCGTTGAAGATGTTATTGCTCTGCTGGCTTACTCACCACACGGTGGTTTTGCTCACGGAAGGCCGCATTTCAGCACGGACTTTGTTCGGACTCCTTGTATAATTCGAGAGAAGACACCCAATTCCTCTAAATTTTGAAGGAAACGCAGTCTTTATTTACCTAAGCTACTCTTCTCTCCGCACTGACCAGGATTTTGCACATAGTTGCTTATGCAGTATGAGCCGGCCGACATGGGAGGAAATTCTGCTCCTCAGCTATCCCACTTCAGTAAGTGCTCTAGCTTGAGCTTGTTACTGGGAAGAGAGGCGAAGTAACACGAGGTATGGTAAACTCGATGTCGACTGAGCTCACATATATCCCCGCTTCCCTGATTCCCTTCACGGATCGTGAGAAATGGAAACTTTTTATGAGTGGCCCGATATTCATGAAACGGTGAAAATTCGTTCTGAAAAAGTTAATTGGGTTACTTGAGGGGGGAATTTGTCAGAAAAACTATGAAGGTTTTCCGTATGAGGAATCTATTGGTGATAGCAGCATTTCCAAAAAATGCACAGCAACTTTGGGTAGCAAAAATTTAGGGTGGACCTATATTATGAAACGCAGTGTATTACCTAGGACCATCAAAGTCGCTGAAAACGGGCCATTATAGGTTGTTTGCGAGCAAAACACGAAGGCGCTATGCGAATGTGGTAGCGTCGCGTCAGTAATGCTGAGGATAGAAGTTCTTGCACTTAACGGATGTGATAATCGTATTTAATGGGCCCACGGTGAAAGTTATGGCCAAATCTGTCACCATTCACAAATCTCGTGAGAAAATCCAGCTCTGTTTCTGGATAGTGGGGGAGTAAGGAATAAATAGTGCCAGAAGTTCTCTACCTGAATTCCCGAATCGGAATGGCGTGAGTTTTTGGCCAGCGCAGAAGTGAGGTGGGAGCCGGTTGATTTCTAAAATTTTCTGTTTCGTTTGCCTTAAATAAGGCTAGGCTGGACTGCTGCCGGCAATCTGGCATAACACAATAAACGTTCGTTGAGCCTGAAAGACACAAATGGTAATTTCTTCATTGTGGACGTGCTTTCTGGGAGCCATGCAAAGTGTGCAGATGTCTGTAGTTGTTCGTTTACAAAAATGATCGGATAAATTCGCGTCTCTTCGAATCCACGGTGTGTATAGGACTGAGCATACATATTTTAGTTCAGTACTGCACTGATTGCGAGTTCGCCCGTCTGATTATGAGAGGTCTAAAAATTTCGGTTGTGTCGCTAGGACCTCCTTGCCTTCTTCGCCTCGCTGCTGAAATTGATAATTATCTGAAGAGATCGTCACGGCTAGTTCGCTGCTAGAACTCGGAGGCGGCTGAATTCGTATGATTTTCTGTTTCACCAAGCCAGTATGAGTTGACCGTAGTTGCTCAATGTTTCACATAAAAAGGACACGGTAAAGTGGAAAAAATTGGATCAAACCCGAACATTTTGAAAAGGCCCTTTTGCTTGCTAACGCAGTTTACGGTCTATGTGAAGCCAATGTGGAATTCTCCATATGTCCCTTATGCTATGATCAAGGAGAGAGTTTCGAGATTGACTGGATGTAGGAAGAAACAGGGATAGAAATACTTCTGACAGGTTATCTCTGTGGGGTCATTCACTTACCCTAACCTCTTGCCGATCAATCCCATGCATAACTTGGAGCTGCAGCGAATTTGATAAGGGGGGCTCAATCGAACGCACATAGTGATTGATGCGTTTAGATCTTGGAGGAATCGTGCACAGAAATATAATGATGCTATCTCACACATAAGTCGCTGGCTTGAGCTTGTCATTCACGATAAGAACGAAAAGAAAAAAAAATTGCGTTGTTTCGGTAAACAATTCGAAAAACCGGAAGGACTATACGCGTTCGAATTTCCCGCCGTACATCTGTCACAAATGTTGGCGACTTGAACGATTCCACTTGGTTCTCGGACTGCCTTCGTTAGGTACCTTTTTGTCCTTTGCCACTAATGGCAATAACAGTTCTCTTCTTTATTGCATCTTATCCTATCGATAATTTCGCCTCCATCCTCCGATTCGAACGGGCCTGCTCCAAAATACACTTTTTTATCCATTCCCTTGTTTCCGCCTCTACCTACTGGAGATTGTCCGGTGTCAGTGTGGAACATTCACATCAGGTGGCAGGGTCATTTGTGGTGATCATTTCTGTGTTCCCTGCTTCGCGGGAGTCGTTATATCTTGAATTACCCGGTATACCGGTTCCGCGAGATTTTTGTGAGTTCTGACGAGACATTTTGTGGCGAAATATACCAATGCCGACAAATGCAGGTGTTTGCTCTGAATTCGAACGGCGTCCGGTTTGATCTGATCTGTCACTTTTTACGGTATTGGACCACTGCACCTTTCTAATGATTCATTTAAACATCAGTTACGGCCTGGGTAAACTGATGCTGAACATTTTTCGATTCCAAACCTTCGTACAGTTGTACGGAATTTTTTCCAGGAACTTTGACCGCTTTCAAAGCTCACTTTATGTCGTGTACAACAGTGGGCTTCATCGATCTCGTTCCGTGAAGCATACAGTTCCTGCTTCCTCTTAAACAGAAGGGTTTCCCGCCAGGCTGCCAGGTTCTGTTCACCGAGTTCCCCCGCACCTACGGCCCCTCACCTCTCAGTGGGTCAGATACGGGCTCTTTTGTGTGTATTCTGCGGAACACGTCTGGTTATTGTCTAGCTTACAAGAAACATAACAAAACAAATCAGGCAATTCCTTCACTGTGTATTGTTGGTCACGTTGATCAATCTTCAGTAGTCGTGAAATTGCTAGCGAATCCAGCCGATCTCGAAACTAGTGTCTCTCCTCAGTCGAAGGGTAAGGGAGAATTTTACGATAAAGTCGGAGGTCGAAGGAAGGAAATGTACCTAGTTGAAAAAGAGGTGACCCTCAAGCTTGCGCGAAGAGGCGTGCCTTTAGCGGCCAGGCTTATGCCCCAGCGGTCTAGCGTTCCGTACCGATGACGCGCTCGCTCACCGATTATGACCCTTCACCGTCAGATGCTGGCAGCTTCAGAGAGAGAGCGTTAGTGTGATGAGGTCAGCACCAATGGGACTCGCTCAGCATGATCATGGCCAGAAAAGAGCCCCATCTCTTGGGATCGCACTGTTTCTCTCTATTTCTTCACCACTTTATCACTGACCACCTCTACCTTATTTCTTGTGTGATGCGTTTTTGTCGTTGAGTCCCGTTCAGTTTATAAATGGAAACTAGCCAAGCACAATTTCAGCGGCGAGATTAGGTAGGCAAGATAAGCTTTTAACCAGCAGACCGCGAACGGGGCCAGCCAGCAAAAGTGGCGTTCGCATTTTTTTTCACTTTGTATGAGGAGCTAACTGGAAATGAACAACGAGCTGCTGCTGCGGTTCACTTATACTGGTTTGGTGAAACAGGAAACCTTTCAAATTTAGCCGCGTCCGAGCCCAGCGCCAAGCTTCCCTAAACACGTTGACGACCGTGTGGTATCATGTCATACCACACTTTCACATGGAAGCAGACTAGTCTTCCTTCAGTTTATTTGGCGTTTTTTCCTGTTCCACAACGGTCCATGTACATTATTGGATCCGAAAATCAATTTTCTCATTACTGATAATGCAAACACTGAAGGATTAATGACTATTGATGAGGGAATATGAAAAAAGTGCCGCACTACAGCGGTCGTCAATGTGTTAAGGGTTTCCCCAGGCAGGTAACAATGTCATAGACGAAGTGGGCAAGAACGTCTTCCGCTAGTCGCATAACCAAACTTTTCAGATCTCTCATCGTCACTTCGATGGGCTAACTCACAGTTAGAGCAGTACCTAACTAGAAAAAAAAACAACTAAGAAGGGTCTTTTTCACTTTCAATTCCGACGTTAATGAATATGTCCGTGATCACGGCAGAAGTCCCGCCTAAAACTTTTCAGAGAGGCAAAAACGAGGAATTTCGAGCAACAAGTCAGTCTGCCTCGGGAAGTATCGAAACAATGTGACCACGCTAAAAAATATCCTACTCTAAAAGCTTTTCGGACTCTAGTGTAGTTTGAAGGAGGAAGGAGGGGGTCGTGGAACATCGTGATGTAGAAAACTGAAAAGCTATGAGAATAGGTTTCACCTCCATCTCTTCGCTTAGATTTCTTCGTGCACAGCAAAAGTTTCACCCACGATGGGACTCAGAGTCAACCGTTGCACTCGCGTTTTTTGGACATATTTACACTCTCCCTCCCCCCAACAAAACTTATTAACCCATTTCAAACGGGCTTAACTTTCTTCGCACCATACGTTTTCCTGTCGTTTAGATGGATTTAGAATGTGCAGGACTGCTTCCGGGAATTTTTAAAATTACCTCAAAACTCGGAAAGTGCGTCTGTTATGAAGTTGAAATCCCAAATTTTGAAAAAATGCACCCTTCCTTTTATAGTAGGTTGTGACATCTTTCTTATGCAACACTTTTGAGAGATGTCAAAAAATTAGGCTCAAATATTTTCTCCTTGAGGCTATAAAAAGTTTGATGAACGTTCATTTTCACCAAAAATTCCTCCATTCGCACTTTTTTTGTGCGAATGCGGGTTTTTGAGCTCTAATTGACCATACCACGGATCTCTTTCACTGAGGGTCCTCTCTCACTGAAAGATCTCGAGCCGGTTGGTGGCGAGGCTACGTGGCGCGACCCCAGGTGGCGGATAGGGGGTAAATCGCGGACCAAAAGCCACCATGTACTTGCCCTGAGACGCAGGTGGATTCAGGGGATGGACTCCCTGTTTCTGTAGTGCTGTGTTGATTCATACCAGCTGTCTCCACTCAGGCGCATCCATGCATGCTTGCGTGTGTGGTGCGCTCTGTGTGTGTGCGGTTGGTATCCTGCATGTCGGCACAGCCAAAAGCTTGCATTCAAGTGACTGGGAAGTACATGGGAGGCGATTCGGGGCCGCCTCCAAAAAATAAGCCCCTTGTTCCGCTCCAGGATAGCGTGGCTAACTACCTGGAGGTCTATCCTAGCACGACAGAGCCTGGCAAGCTACTCGTGTGCCTTCAATATGCCGAAAACAGCAATATGGATGGGCCTCATTCCCCTGAACCTGAGGGAGCCCTATATACTTCGTATAACTATTCCATTA
>MU868639.1:0-13717 GCA_036418205.1 Ostertagia ostertagi | reverse complement strand
AGGACTTCCTAATGTTCCCTAATCCTGACTCGTGGCACGAACGGAACGAACATCACCGAATGCTCCAGCTACGTGTACCTAGGTCGGGAAATCAATATGATGAACGATCTAGCTCCAGAGCTGAGCAGGAGGAAACGAGCGGCTTGGGGAGCGTACAAGAACATCGAGGGAGTAGTGAAGAAGACGAAGAACATCCGGCTCCGTGCCCACTCTTCGATTTCCGCTGTCCTTCCTGCCCTAACCTACGCCTCAGAGACTTGGACTCTGCGCAGGCAGGACGAGCATGCGGTCAGCGTTATCCAACGCGCTGTCGAGAGGACGATGCTAGGAGTAACCCTATACACGCAAGTGCAGAGGGGAATCCGGAGTGCCGAACTACGCCAACGATCGAAGATCAGGGACGCTGCCGTTTTCGCCAAGGAATCGAAGATAAGGTGGGCCGGACACGTCATGCGATTTTGCGATGACCGTTGGACCAGAGCGGTTACCGACTGGATCCCTCGGGACGTCAAACGAACACCTGGACGACCGCCGGCCCGATGGTCAGACTTCTTCACGAAAGCTCTGAACGAAAGGAATGAAGAACATCGTGTCCCTCGAGCGAGGAGGGTCCACTGGACAACTCTTGCACGCGACAGGGACGAATGGAGACGTTGCTGGCGCCCGCTCGAGCAATTCGATGATCAACGGGACGACAGGTGATACAGGTGAATTGACCATAAACCTCTTTTTCCTCGTTTGTCTGGCATACTCTTGATTGCAGGGAAGATCAGAGGTAAGATGCCCAAAAATCTTTTCGAAGCTCATTTCTTGAAAAAAACACGTTTGCACTCACCTTTCCCCCTTGGTGCTTTCGAGCAGTAACTACGAGTTTTTGGATTCACAATAACTATAAATTTCTTCGAAAAAAACTTGTTTCTTCAATAAAAACATTATTTGGAGTTAAACCTGCGTTTTTCAACATGTACCAAATTAGTATTGAAGAAGCTCTTCTGAGAAAGCTGGTTTGTGAAACTCCTTGGTCTTTGTTTAGTTTGAATACACTGAAATTTGTCCGGAACAGTCTTTCCACTCGTGTGAAAACGATTTTTAAAGAGTCAACTTGAATCTGAGAGCGCAAGCACTTACCAGTGGTTCGAAGTTGCGAAGGCATTTGAAAGTCTATGCGTTTCGTTGTGACCTGTTAAGCATGGGCGTTCCCATCCTTGTCGTGTCATGGAGCGAAGCCCATGTCTAAAGAAGTGTTAAAAATTCATCGAGACTGTACAAAGTTGCAAGCTCGTCATCCTCGTTGGGGCTCCTGGCCTCATGTTTCACCCCGTTATGTGAGATATAGGCAAGGCGGTCGAACTCAAACTGGGCTTTTTATATACATTGCATTTCTCCACAAATTTTTGTTGTCTTCCAGCTCTGCTCTCCCATTCACCTACCAATGACGATATCCCGGCGTTAGCGACCTTACTTCAAGAGCGTAATACGACCCCTCCCTCCTCTTCGCTCGTCCGAATAATATGAACAGACGGTTGACTGATGGAGCTTTCTCTGTGAGGATGGGGGTGCTGCTGCCGGACCAAACTGTTGCGCCACGATGCGCCCCCCTCATCTACATTTGCGCTAAACTACACTCAAAGGGAGATGGCAAAGAAAGCCTGCAAAGAATACTGCCTGAAATTGTTTCGTGTGTTTCCTTTTTGAATGATGGTTGACATTGTCGGTCGTTATATTCAGTGGAGGTTATATTATACATTATTTTTGTATTTTCTTTACGACACAACAACACTTGGTCACTGATAATGTTGGACTTGAGAGTTCCTACTTTCAAGCTAATCCAACAGGCTTTCCAGACAAAAACAACGCATTGTGGTACCCACATGTCTGGTATTCGCACACCATGCCCACACTCTCCCCACCGCGTTCTTTGAATGTTCGGCCATGATATTCTGCTCTACCTACCAAAGAAGCAAAATTGTGTGCTGCTCCCTTCCGACAAGCGAGATTGCAGTACTAACCTCGTTCAGCCGTCTGGGCGAGGTTGCCAATTGTAAAGAATTCAGAAAAGTCGGACAATGAGCTCGTTCAATTCCACTACGTGTGACATACTTCTTCTTCTTCCTCTTCTCTCTAGTGTCTATCCTGCACAGTCACAAGGTTTTGCTGTTCTTGCCGAGACAACGCCACTTGACCTCTCCCAGGCGTCTTCTTGTGGCCTTGATTTCAACGAGTCCCTTATGACACCCCATCATCTTCTGTGCTCATGGTCGCTTGCTCTTGGCTAGTGTCCCTTCCCGCACCTTTAGTTGAAGGCGGGCAGTCTGCGTAACCGCTCTGACATCCTCGTTTTCGACCCTGTCCAGTCGCGTCCAGCCGCAGGCCCATCTCAGCATCCTCATTTCAGCGGAGTGAAGCTGCCTTTCGTGATTCTTGTTCAGGGGCCAGCACTCGCTGCCGTATAGCATCGCAGGCCTTACCACTGTTCGGTACACCTTTTGAGCGTTCTGGAGCACCTTCGGTCGCAGAGGATTCCAGTGGATTCCCTCCATTTCATCCATGCCCGTTGATCCGTGCCTGTACTGTCTATTCTTACGCTATTGCTGGCGGCTGGATAGCTCCCAAGGTATCCGAACCAGGGCCAACCATTCGTTAACCCTTTGACTACTAGTAGTACACACCACTCCTTTAGTCAAAGGCACTAGCACAGCTTTGGGATTTATTCAGACTGAAGTGCCCGCTTGATATAGGAATGCATAAATAAATAAATAGGAATGTTATGATTTTTGCTCTGATAACAAAACGTCACACGTCAAAGCGGTTACTCTGGATAAATTATTAGGTTGACCCATAATTTTGAGACACTTGGGATGTTTTTCGATTCAATCACTTATTTTATTTCTTCTTCTTCTTCTCCTTAGCGTTAGTCCCGCGCAGTCGCGAGTGGCTAGGGAATCCCGCTCGTTTTTGTTAGTTGCGTCAGCCACTATTGCTCGTGTACCAGGCATCGTCGCATCGTGGGTCGGTGAGCTCACCTGTTATGGTGGTAAGTTGCGCTGATGAATTCTTTCCCTTTTTGCTTCGGAGGGGCTCTTGGCGCGAGCGCTAGGCTCTTGTACTAGGGTAAGTCCATCGCTGGTTGTCTTTATGGGATTGTTCCCGTTGCCTCCTTAGCAGATGTGCCCGGATACCATCGCAGACCCTGTTCCACATACCAGTTAGGTTCGTGGACGAGCGAGGGCGGCAGTTTATGCATGACCGCTAGGGGGGGGGGTCTGTTAAGCTCGTTTCGAGTCTTCGGCGTGTGCCGGAGTCGGCGTGCAAGAACTGCAAGAAGGGTTGCCAGCCAGCATCCTCATTTCAAGGAAGGTTCAGTGCGAGGATGGGACGGGGCTGGCCGGTCGCCGTCAGTGGGGGATTGCGTGTCATATGAGAGGGGGGGTCACAAACACCCGCTGCCTAGCAGCATGCGAGTGTTTGGACACGTGTTTTAAGGGATAAGGCCTTCCTTATTTGTATTGGCGCCTCTGGAGCACCTTCGATTCCGCCGAGAGGATTCTCAGTTTGAACTCCCGATGTTTATCCGATGGCAGCCGTGTTCTTGACCGGTAGCTTGGTTTCACCGCCTGATTCACACTACCTGTTCGGAACGTCTCCATAAGTCTCGCTCTACAAGGGGTAGCAGGGTCCGAACTGCTTTCCTCGTTTCGAATGCGCGCTTTGCATGGACGTTCGACGTTTTATCGAGCTTCTTGTGCCCTCGTGTTTGTGTCTCCGTCCGTTAGGTTTAACTTAGGGCCTTCGTTGAAATAATAGCCGTAGCTTCACTCCCGGTCTGCCATGGACTTTCTGCCTATTTGGTACACCTTGACTGAAGTTCTTCTCTTAACTATCGCTAGTCACGGAGAACGTGGATCGAGCGGCTGCACCGTTAAGATGATCTTCGGTGGTCCCTGAGTGAATGACCCGATAAGGAATATGATGCGTTAGGAGGGAGATCGAGATATCTGGGGCGTCGCCGCATTCCGGATGTGAGAGCAGAAGCCAAGCAGGCGCATCTTTTAAGGAGGTCCATCGTTTGAGTTAATTGTCCTATCCCGGATCTGCAATACGAGGAATGCCCTTGGCTGGGGAGTAATGTAAAGGCCTAAGGAATGCCATGGTCGACCTTCATGCACCACACCGTCCAATGTTCTTCCAGTGATATGAGAGAGGGCGGTTGAAGCTTTCCATTTCATCATGCCCGTAATTCATTAGTATCACTTTTAAACCGCATCATAATCGGTCCCATTTCCTTCGTGCAGTCTATTTAAAATAAAAGAGAGTCTCTGTTATGTAACTTTCGAGGGGTGATTGGGCGGTTTTTGGTTATGGCGGAGCTGGACACGCTGGATTTGTTAAGAGAGTGCACCCCAACCGTGATGTCCACTTCCTTCGTTAGGCCGTGTGGGGTGCGTATGGCTGCCTTGGCCCCATCGTACATGTCCTTCACCAGAGAGATCAGGTGTTCTGGCACGTTCCGTTCCCTGAGCGCTCTCCATAGTACTGCTCGCGGTAGCCGGTCGAACGCCTTCTCCAGGTCGAGGAAGGCTAGGTAGCAGGGTCGGCGCTTTTCTCGATACTTCTCCATCACTTGCCTAGCGTCGGCGCGCGTAGAACGTAAACTGGGAGTTTTTGCTCTAAACAGATGTGTTTCCGTCTCTACGGGTCAAGCTGCTCTGGTGGGAGACTTTTTGGTCAAAACCATCCCCATTTACAAATTTTGAGAAAGATCCACCTCAGTTCCCCAATAGTGGGGCAGTAAGGAAAGATAGCGCCAGAAGTTCTCTAGCTGAGCTCTCAAATTGGAGTGGCATGAGTTTTGTTGGCCATCGCAGAATTCAATCGGGAGCAGGCTAGTTTCCAGATTTTCCTTTTTCGCTTGCTTCAAATAAGTTTGAGCTGGACTGCTGCCGTCGTTACAACGTCAACTTAATCAGAAGGAACAATATTACCGTCGAACCTGGAAGACATAAGAAGTAATTTCTTCATTGTGAACATGCTTTCAAATGACGAGCCATGCAAAGCATACATATGTCTGTAGTTGTTTTTTACAACAACCTAGATAAGTTTACAAGCTCTTCAAATCCACTACGTGGTGCTGGACTGAGCATGTTTTTGGTTTACTGCTGCGCTGATCTAAAAATCTCAGCTGTGCGACTAGCGGAGGCGTTCCTCGCCTACATAGTCTCGCTTCATTGCTTGCTGTCTGGAAAATCTTTACGGAAGAGTTTGGCTGAGTTCGGAGGCAGCTGAATTTGTATGGTTTCCTGTTTCACCAAACCAGTATAAGTGGACCGGGGCATGCCCACTGTTTCACGCAAAATCGGCTCACGAAAAGTGGAGAAGACATTTGAACAGACCTGAACATTTTGAAACCTCACTTTTGCTGGCTGACTTAGTTTACGGTTCTATTGGTGAGAAGCCCTTACGGAATCCTCCAAATGTCCACTATGCTTTGATCAAGGAGGGAGTTTCAAGATTGGCTGAATATATAAAGAAATACTGGATAAAATACTTCTGGCAACACTCCTGAGGGTCATATAGACCTACCCTAAACCTTGCCGATCAGCCCCACACACAAATGGAGCTGCAGCGAATTCGTTCTGGGTAAAAGGCCTAGGTTGTCCCAGTGATCCAGCAAGGCCGTACCGGCGGCGTGCACGCTGCCCTCATCGTCTGATCCTGGCAGCTCTAAGAGAGAGAGTGTGTGTGTTAGTGTTGATCAGATCAGCACCAATGAGACTCGCTCAACGCGCAAATCATGGGCAGAGACAGCTCATTCCCAAGAGGATTGACCCCATCTCTTGGGATCGCACTGTTTCTCGCAATTTTCTTCACCCTTTATCACTGACCACCTCTACCTTGATTTCTTGTGTGATGCGTTTTTGTCGTTGAGTCCCGTTCAGTTTATAAATGGAAACGCAAGCAAGCACAATTTCATCCACGAGACTAAGTAGGCAAGATACGCTTTTAATCAGAAGACCGTGAATAAGGCCAGCCAGCAAAAGTGGCGTCCGAATTTTTTCACTTTGCATGAGGCTTACCGCGTCTGACTCCCGAGACATTAGAGCTGCTGAGGACGAGGAAAGCTAAAGTTGCTAGTATGAGCCACATCGAAAAAACCGTCCTTAATAAAGAAATCCGTGCCCGGGTAGAGCATGATTACAAGGAATACGCCGCCCGCAGAGCATGCGAAGCAGCCGAAGAATTGACAAGCGTCAAAAGGGCCTATCGGGAGATCAGACTGAAGACCACTTGCCCCGATTCTCTGGCCAGGCCTGACGGTACCGTAACATACAGCCAAGAGGAGATGGCCGAGCTGATTTGCAACTTTTACAGCAACCTCTTTGGCAGTCAGGTAAAGGTGGAGCCCACCGAGAAACGATGTGACGGATCAGACGAAGGTATTCCACCGATCCTACGAGCAGAAGTGCTAGCTGCTCTTGGCCAGATGAAGAAGGGCAAGGCACCGGGACCAGATCGTGTGAGAGTGGAGAGTCTCTCCATGCTGGCTGAGGAGATAGTGGACCCTCTCCGCGTGTTGTTCGACCGCATATTGCGCGAAGGAGTAATCCCGAGCGCTTGGAGGGGCTCTACTACGCTGTCCATTTCATTCCCAATAAAAACGAATGTCTCCTGATTCCCAGGTGTTGAAGGTCTTCTCCCGCCTTGTCCTCAACAGAATACGCCGTTGCATCGACGAATACATGAGTGTAGAACAAGCCGGGTTCCGTTCATGCTTCTCCACTATTGACCATATTCATGTAATATCACAGCTGACGGAACGTTGCCGCGAGTACCGCACCCCACTGTGTCTTCTGTTTATCGATTTCAAAAAGGCCTTCGACACAGTGGAGCATGAGAGTGTATACAACGCCATGCGCGAGTGCGGTATCCCCGAGCCCTATATTAGAATCACGCGGCAGTGCAACACGGGCTGTTATACCGATATCAAACTCATAAAAACACCGGTCCGTGTTCAAATCCGGCGCGGCGTCAGACAAGGCGAGGTTACGTCCCCGAACTTGTTCGCTATTGCGCTCGAGAACATCATGAGGCGAATCTCGTTGCCCGGAGGAGTGAACATCGACGGCGTTCGCTTAACGCATCTCCTCTTCGCTGATGACTGTGTTCTGATAGGCGAGGACCCCGCCGACATTGCGCAATCCCTGAGCCTCATCAGGCAGGAAGCCGGCAAAATCGGACTACAAATTCATCCCGGCAAGACTCAGTGGATGCACAACGAACAAGTTCAGTACCAGCCGATCCTCCTAGAAGGCCAGGAGATCGAGCGAGTCTCCTCTTACGTATATCTCGGTAAAGCGGTCAACATGAATAACGATCTCACGCTCGAGATTAGCCGACGCCGCAGAGCGGGCTGGACCGCGTTCAATAAACTTCGAGATGTACTAACTTCTAAGCACGTCGACCCCGGGTCAAAGCTCACGTCTTCAACTCGCATGTTCTTCCCGCGATGACCTACGGGGCGGAGACGTGGAGCACCACAGTCTCTGAAGAGGAGAAACTCGCAGTCACTCAGCGAGCCATGGAGAGGGCCATGTGCGGGGTAACGCTCCGAGACCGCATACCCAATGACACCATCCGCGCTCGTACGATGGTGAAGGACGTCGTCGATGCCATCTATAATTCCAAGCGGAGGTGGGCCGGTCATGTGGCTAGACTTACCGATGATCGCTGGACGAAGAGAGTGACTGACTGGTACCCAAGGGGAAAAACAAGGCCCAGAGGCAGACCCCCCACCAGATGGGCAGACCCTCTCGTGAAGATGTACGGCCAGCTGTGGCGCAGAAGAGCCCGAAGCAGAGCGACCTGGAAGATGTGCGACCTGCGTTTCTGGCGTGCCCGGGACGAATAGCGGTCGAGAAGTAAGAAGTAAGTATGAGGCTTACTGAGATGAACAGCGAGCATGCCGCGGTTCACTTATACTGGTTTGGTGAAACAGGAAACCTTTCAAATTTAGCCGCGTCCGAGCCCAGCGCCAAGCTTTCCTTAACACGTTGACGACCGTGTGGTATGATGTCATACCACACTTTCACATGGAGCAGACTAGTTTTCCTCAATTTATTTGGCGTTTTTTCCTGTTCCACAACGGTCCATGTACAGGGTGGTCCAAAATTATGAGGACCAAGACATTGTGTCGTTAAAAACGCATAGTAGCTTGATGGAACAAACAAACTTCAGGGAAGTGTTTGTAACTCTTATCTCAAAGTAATTCCAGAATAGAATTGAGATCTGCCACCTCCCGTTTACACGAGCCTTCAGATGAAGGGGGTGGCGCGTGCGGTGGCACGCAACTGAGGCGTGTCAAAATGTTTCCAGGCCTTCTGCTCTGCTTCTTCAGGGAATCAAAGTTTTGTGGGGCATTTATTTGCGCTTGCATCCAGGGTGTGAAATACAGAAATCTAGAGCTATTAGGTGGAGGTTCCATTGTAACAATTCTTCGAAAGCAACGAACTCGAAAAATCGCTTTTTAGAGAATTTTTGCTTTATTCTTGGGTGCTCGGTCCTGTAAAAAGTCCCAAGTAGACTACTCGAGTGGCTTTCTATCCACTACAGATGTGGAGTCTTTAGAGTGTCTGGCTGGGTTTTCACATCAATTTTTTCATTTTGGGAGTACGAAAGTCGACAAGGGGAGACCTAGTTTCTGCATCTGATAATTATCCTGGTGGTAACTGTAACTTTCGAGTCTCCGAATTTTCCATCTGTGGTGGTTCCAAACTTATTGAAGAGTTGAACTGTTGCTCATAAGAGCTTCCCTGATACGTTAGACTGCCGCTAGATGTAACGTGCCAGAGCCCTAGTGAGTTCAATTTGAGGACTGATTTCACTAGTTTTGAGAACTTCATGAAATTTGGTTTCATTAGGAAGAAGACATTGTACCCTCTCACATAGTGCACAGAAAAGGAGATGAAAATGGAGCGACTCGGAAAAAAGTGGATATGACCGCGCGCGCGGTCCTCATAATTTTGGCCCACCCTGTACATTATTAGATACGAAAAACAATTTTTATCACTGATCATGAAAACACGGAAGGAATAATGACTATTGATAAAAGAGGGCTGGGCTGACACACAATTAGAGCACTACCTAACTAGAAAAAAAACAACTAGGAAGGGGCCTTTTCATTTTCAGTGCCCACGATAATGTACAGATCCGTGATCACGGCAGAAGTCTCCCTTGAAACTCTTTTGAGACAAGCGAAACAGTGAATTTTGGGCAAGAAGTCGTTCTGCTTCCGGAAGTATCGAAACAATGTGACAATGCGAGGAAATCCACTCTAGAAGCTTTTTCGGCCTCGATTGTGATTGGAACGGGGAGGGGGGTCATGGAACATCGTGGTGTAGAGACTGAAAAGCTTTCAGAGCTATGAAAAAAGGTTTCACTTCCATCACTTCGCTCAGATCCCGTCTTGCACAGCAGAAGTATCACCCACCGTGGGGCTCAGGGTCAACCGCCGTTGGAAACATAAAGGACACCTCCCTCTCTCCCATTTGGGTCCGGGTGCATCCCCTCTTACTAATTGATTGGTAAACAAGCACATGATCATTAGATTATCATATTCGAAGCTCGTATAAAAGGATTGCAGCTGCTTGCGGCGTCCTGGGAGCGCGCCAAGCTTCATTCAGGCAGTCAGGGTTTAGCACGTTAACAAAGTTCATTCAGACGAACATAACTTTTTCGCATCATACGTTTTTCAGCCGTTGTGTAGAATGTGGCACGACACTGCTAGTACGATTTTTTCACGTTACCTCAAAAGTCGGAAAGTGCTTCTGCTATGAAGTAGAAAACCCAAGCTCCTTCTCAATGGACTTGATCCACCTTCTTAATGGACTCACCCGATCTTTTGATTTCCGCGTTTCCGAAATAACCGTTTTGGTCGGCATTCTTTCCACTGCTTATATTTTCTTCTCAATCTCAGTATTACGAGCATAATTACAATGCGTTAATTACAACATGTATTCCCTTGACTGATGGCGAAGTTTCAGGACTGCATCGAATTCGTTCGACATTGCTTGCCAGACGGCGAGCTAGGCCCGGCTACTCAGTTTTGCGACATTTCAGGTTGTTGATGAGCCTAAAGGTTGGTTGAATGATCGTTTCTTTGCAAATTTGTTAACATACATTCGTCACATAGTCACAGAACATGATGTCATGTGTTTTACTGTGGTGTTATACTGGTGTAATAGAATGGCACCTCGATGAAATAATGTCGATCAACGTCGGCTGGTACAATTTAACATTGCGACGACTTATTGAGCTAATATCTTACACTTCTGCTGCATCCTATTCTCTGCATCGTTTTTTTTCCGTATTCTCCGGAACGCTTTATGCGAATCTTTGTTGCAACCACTAGTTAGTAAACGCTCTAAGACGCACTTCTTTCCATGCCGCTGCTTTGGCTCCGCGCGACTTACCTTCGACCATCCAGCTGGCGGCATCAAGAAGTATCCCAAGCTTCATTTTAAGCTGTTTGTTGGCCAGGTTGTAGTTGCCCTCTCGAAATTTTTGGATCCAACATCGACGGTTCTTTTATTTCATTTTTTACTTCTTTACGGAAGCCCAATTTATTATTCGTTCGCCCCCCCCCCCTCTATATTTTTGCTTCATTGTTTTACCCAATCTAATTATTTTCTTCCTTCTCGAAGGTTTCGTGCTGTGCTTATTTTGAGAGGTTTCTGTCGTCGAGGTCTCAGGATGGACTTATAAAATAACAGTGGTGAACTGCATGAAACGGACCACACCGGTTTCTCGTTAGGTTGCGCTCACAGTTACGACCGTCTTACAGGTTCAGTGTGGAGTTAATACGGATCAACTGGCGACAGCAATATTGATACGTAACTATCCCGCACTGAAGCTGCTGAAGAATTGAGTATGACTGCATCTTCGGCTAACGGTTTTCCTTCAGTGACCTTCCACTCCTGTACGAGGTTTCTTTGCTTTTTGCAGTATTAAACCTTTATATTCAATTCATCAGGTAGACCATTATCCAAGTATCATTTGTGTACTTTCAGAATCCTTCTGAATCGCCAGGGTATGTGTACACACTACCTCAGCCAGCAGAAGGGTAGATACATCATTTGTTTTCCACTTTGTCTTGCTACCCATTGCTCTATCCGTAGTACTTATTTGTCACGAGCGCTCAGCTTCATGGTCATTGCGTGTCCCTTTCACAATTTGTGTATTTTCTGGAGGCGTGTTGTCTCAAGCTAAGGAAGGCTGTCGTGAGCTGGGACCGGCCATAGATGGTCTTGCAGCCAGTAGTATAGGTGAGGTTCATTAGGTCGAATAGATGATTAGTAGAGTTTGGGTAGCGCCCTTCCTTCTCAGGTGACCCTTCTACGACATTGAAGGCATTCCACTTTGCTGATGTAGCGTCCATGAACATCACACAAGGAGTACCACGAATCAAGGAGATAAGTTAACGCTGTCAAAGCTGTGAGTTGGTAACACCTCAATCGGTTTGACGCTTCCCATAGCGATTTTTTTTGAGATTTCTGAACTCCAATCATTTCTGCAGAATTGATGGATAGACGGGACGAGAGGCTGGCACGATAGATGAAAGCGCGGATTGATGTTACAACGCTGGGTTGGTTCTTGATTCAGGTATTCATTCCCTCTCGAGTCTTCATCGTTATGCTGGGCTTAATGTTTAGGCAATCTGTGATTATATTGAAGAAGTCAATATGATAGTACATTCCTGCTGCTGAAATCGAGTTCGAGGAGTTTTCTTATTCTTCATTCGAAGGTGCGTGATTTTTCGCGAAATGAACTTTTCTTTGTTGATGGTTCTCGTTACATTTCGCTCTCATAGTCATTCTCTTTAGGTCACGATGTCAAGTATCATGCAGAAAACTCTCTCCACAGAAGTTTTGTTCCGTTCAAATTGACACAGGTAAATAGTTGTTGTTCAATGGACATTTTGGGTTCCTAACCAGTACCTCGTTTAGATCGCTATCGTGGGTAAGTCAGTGTTGGTTATTCGACCACCGGCTCACTCGAAGTTTAGCAAGGCGATCACTGTCTAAATAGTTAGCGAACTTCACAAAGAGTCATAGTGAAAGGTACGCGAATCATAGCTCAGTTTTTAGCGCTTTCAGTTCCTTTGTCTTATTCTGTATTATTGATAGTTTTCGAGTTTTCCTAGTTGCTTTCTAAATATTTCACAGTTATATTTATTAAGGTTTGCCGACGACAAGCGTGGACGATGAGTACAGCATCATTCTGGAAGGCAGCGATTTCCGTGGTGTACTATCTCAGCCAGTAGTTGATGGTCGTTTCATTGAACAATGCCCTGCTTGCTGCTGAAGTGAGTTTTATTGTGCCATGTTGAATTAGTACCACTTTTTCGTCTTAGAGTTTTTTTGTGGGTTTTATGGTACGAAACTGAATTTCGACTTGTTTTTTTCGCGTTGTATTGGTATAGGACTTTTTTTCAAATCGGGCCGTGCTTGATAGAAATATTTGAAGCCTTGCACACGTCTTGTGCTGGGTAATTTTATGCATCTCGTCAAAAACAAGTGGGGATCGTGTTTGGTTTGTTCCGACTTTGTTTCCTCGGCATTTTTGTGAAATCTGCAAATATCAAGGATTGTCGCTTATGCTGTCCCCTTTCTCATATGAGCTCCAATTTCCATTTTTAGCAGCACTGTATAAGCTCATTTTCGACGGGTGGAATTTGAAAAATAGTGCAGCATTGTTTTACACGTTCTCTTAATCGATCATCAATGAAGTTGTCGGAACCATGGAGGCTCACACAGGGCTGTTGGCCGATGTTATTGGCAGTGTTGTTGGCTGATCTTATGACATATCAGTAAGCCTTTCTCGGCGCAGTCGTAAGATACGAGGGCATCCTCCAAGCCCAGGAGGGGCAAGAAATTCGGGAAAAATGAAAACTGCTGACGCACTCTGGAGTCTCTCCACCCCTGCCTAAGGCTGAATCCCGTTCTTGATAAGGAAGGGTCTTTTACGCGCTCAAATGCAGTGCCACAACATACCCCCGTATCTTGTTTTTTACGTCCTCATTTTCACGTAATATATAGTACGCGCAGTATCTTGGACTTATTTATTTAGTGGCGAGGTACTTGGAATCACGAGAGATGGGCTGGTGAAGATGAAAGAATCTGCCCTTCTGCGTGCTTCATTTGAGAAAACTATGGATCATCGTGGAGGCTGCATTCTTCTTGCAGAGTGATCCTGTAGGTTATTTTGTCCCTTTTTCCATGAGGCTTTACCTGATTTTCACTTCTGTTCAATAATTTGCTCTTATGTTCGATCCATGGTGTGGATGGTGGCTAACATTTTGACTGAAGTTTTTTAACCCATTCGCGACAATGTCAGCCACCGGTGGCTGACGCGAAGATGTCCACTTCGGACCATGTCAGCCACCGGTGGCTGACGGGCTTTAAATGGAATTTTTGAAAACAAAAGGAGGTCTTTGGGAGATTTTCTTTGCTGTGAAGAATCTTCATACCCTCATCTATCTAGGCCACCCCTGGGCAGAGGAAATCTCTATCCACTAGAATTTTATTGAAGAAAAAATAACCTGACTTCAAAATTTCACCGAAAAAGTTGAAAATTTATCTGCTGAAACTTTTCCCATGGGGGTTTTCAACGGTCCCGATCTCAAAAATCCATTTTTGGCGCTGGCGCTAAATTGGCGCTATTC
>MU868638.1:95494-106514 GCA_036418205.1 Ostertagia ostertagi | reverse complement strand
CTCTTAGACTTGCTCCCACAGTGACCTGTTTACTTAATCGGATAATGCTCAAGGGAGAAATTCCAGCCATGTGGCATTCAGGTTTTGTTCGACCTATACACAAAAAAGGTAATAAAACTCATGTGAAGAATTACAGACCTGTATGCCTCACGGCATCACTCAGCAAAGTTATGGAGCGAATCATTTGTTGCAAGCTCAGAGAGTTTCTCATTTCTAATAATCTGATAAGCCCGTGTCAACACGGTTTCCTTCCAAAAAAATCTACTTCCTCTGCGCTCCTTTCATCTATTCCTATATGGCAAAATGCTATTGATAAGAGGAAGTCGGTTTTTATAGCATATATAGACTTCTCTAAGGCTTTTGATTCCATACCGCTCTCCCATTTATTTGCAAAATTAAGACAGTTAGGTATTTCTGGCTGTCTTCATAACTTTTTGAAGTCATTTCTCTCCAACAGAAAACAAACCGTTGTACTCAATGGTGTGCGTTCTCTATGGAACAGAAAGTGGTGTTCCACAAGGCACTTGTCTTGGTCCTCTAATGTTCACTCTGTATATTAATGACTTGCCACAGTACCTCCACCGAATGTGTACTGCTTGATATACGCTGATGATGTCAAAATCTTTTGCTTAGATCAACCCCACTTATTACAGCAAGCGCTAGATTCCATTTCCAAATGGTCACAAGATTGGAAGCTCGACATTTCCCTTGAAAAGACAACATTTTTACGGCTAGGTTCCTACGCCTCAATGAATGTCACCTTTTCGATATGTGATACAGAACTTAAAGAATCAGAAATAGTGCGTGATTTGGGAGTACTTTATTCACGATCCCTTTCCTTCGAAGATTACATTGACAAAATCGTACATTTAGCTAGTTGCAAGGCCAACTTTATTCTGCGAGCATTTTCAACCAGGAAGGTTGAAACTTTGTTTTATTATTCACTACTTATGTTCGCCCACTACTGGAATACTGTCCAATGGTTTGGAGCCCATCAAACAAACACTTGGTTGAACGTATTGAGAGGGTTCAGGCCAAATTCACTGAAAAAATTTTTGCACGCAAAGGAGTGTTCCACTTATCTTATAAAGAAAGATTATCTCTGCTGAATTCTAATACTTTGGAAATGAGGAGAAAAATGCTCGACTACGAATTTGTGTATAAACTCTCGCACAAATTAGTAGAGGTTGATTTTGACATGCTTTTTCATAGATCCTTACTATTGGACGTTCACGTGGTCACGACTTTAGAATATTGAGAGAAAAAACTAGATCAACAGTTTCGTGATTCTTTCACCCAGAGAATCATTACGGTCTGGAACAACTTACCATCATCGGTGGTTAGTTCTAGTTCTGTCAGTTCTTTTCGAAACAAACTGAAGAAAATTTTAATTGCTCAGGGTGGTACTAAAAACTGAATATGTCGTTTCCGAGATATTCAGCTTCCATTCCAATTAAGAATAAAAACATGCTAAGGTTTGATCTTTGTAAAGGTTCAGAAGCGATTTTTCATTAAGTTGCTGAGTGTTTGTTATGACATAGTTTAGGTTTTTCATCATTGTTTGTTCTGATCATGGCACTTTCCTTGGTTTTGTTATGTTATGTTTCTCAGTGAATTCGCCCTTCAGGTGACCCCTTATTCCCTCTCCTAAAAGGTGGGCTTCGGTGGCGTTGACGGACCTACTAAGATGGTATCCGGAGCCGCTCAATGTGTGATGCGACTTGCAGTGTTTGGCGGGCCACTGCTCTTCACCACCGAGTGTCCTACCCTCGACGCCTTGGTGCCTTCCCATTACCTTTATGACTATTGCCTCCTGTAATTGGTATCTCTCTAGTATTTTTGATTTCTTACACGCATATCGGAAATTGTATATAACATAATGTTTTGTGTTCTGTTGTGTTTATTACCGATAATAAATAATAATAATAATAATAATAATAATAATAATAATAATAATAATTGTAGTAATCTTGCAATACTCGATATGCTTGCTGAAGCATTTCGCAAGCTTCCTTCTTTTTGCAGATGGCCATAGTTTTCATCTACTTCTATGCGCTCCGAATATTTTTCCGGCATTGAGAACTACCCACACAAACTTGTACTAAACTAGACGTCTGGGTTTGCTTTACACATTCGCTAATTGAAACTAGACCCTTCAATCTTTGAAATGATCTAGAAGCCCACTTGTAAAGAACACCGAGCGAACGACGCACAGTACTCCTTGGTTATATCCAGCTTTAGGAGGTGCCGTTTGCAGTCATTTTTAGTGGATCAAAAAGTGAACAGCTGATCGCGCATCAGCAAAACGCCTGGAGATTCGATGCACGACGACTGTTGTATAGAAAGGAATAAAAAAATAAATAACGTCAACGTGCCTGTAAAAGGGTGAAGCGTTCTGTGCTCACAATACAATGATGGTTTGACTTCTTCCTGCAGATCGAACAACTGCCAAAAATAAAAATCATTAGACTGATCGAGATTTTTCGTTTTTATTTTAACTGATGGCTTTAAGAAGATTCGTTGGCTACTTTAGGGTATTTGAAAGCCTGCACCGCTTATTTTGATATACCAGTTGGCGCCGCACGCATTGCGCGCGCAACACAGATCTGCGGCGAATTTTGATGGTGCGACGAAAATTTTCAAATTTGGCTTGATACACCACGAATATCTGAATTCTCAGCTAAATTCTATCCGCTCCATCATCGACGGCTTTCAACCTCTTTTTCTTCGTCAACCATTATCCTCTTTTTCTCGGTCTCCGGACTGCTTCCGGACAATAAATCTCGTGGCAAACTCCGCCTACTTCGGTGCGTGCCCCGCCCACCAATAGCATTTGGCCCCCTTCCTTTCGCCGACCTCTACCCCCTTTTTCCCGGTCTCTGGGACCTCTTGGAAGCCGAGTTTATCGCAACTCCGCCCACTTTGGTCAAGCCCCGCCCACCACTCCCCACCTCCATCCACCTTTTTCCCGGCCTCCGGGACTTCTTGGAGCCGAGTTATGAATTTTCGTCGCAAACTCCGCCCACTTTGGTCAAGCCCCGCCCACCATGACAGCTGGCCTCCACTCCTCCACCCACCTCTATCCACCTTTTTCCGGCTCTTTAAGACTTCCCCGGCCCGAATTATGAGGACTTGTAGAAAATGCTGTACACTTCAGAGCGCGCCCCGCCCATTCTGGGCGGGCCGTCATGTATGCAGGAAACACCTTAGACATTGCTCCCTTACACCAAATTGTTTTCTGCTCTGTAGGCTTTCTCCCAACCGAGTTATGAAATTTTTCATAAAGCACTGCTTTTTTAGAGAACGCCCCGGGGGTGGGTCTCCCTAATTCGATGTGACTTACCAATGCACACCTTTACCCACTTTTTTCCCCAGTTTCGAGGCTGTTTTGTATAGTAAATCTTGGTCGTCAGTACAACTCATTTCGACGCACGCCACGCCCACTGTGGGCGGGGCTCCGCTTAGCTGATGTGTGTTTTGTACTTCGTCGAGACCTTGCCCACCCATCCCACACTTGACCCGGTCTCTCCAGGCGGATCCCCAGGAGCTAGGGAATTTCGTGACAGACATACAGACGACAGACGACAGACGAAGCGCTAGTAAGTAGGATAGCATCTGTGTGCTCTATATGGCTTACTTATAGCATAGGCAGCCGTCGTCGAGAAATCTGTAAGCCGCGAGGCTAGGAAATTCAGCGATTTGTTTAGTGTTTTGGAGCTTTCACAGGCCATTACTACAGATGTCTGCTTTCTTTATATCCTCCGAAACTTTGTTAGAAAATACACAAAGTTCTTTTCTATCCAGACTCTCACTCTTCGTTTGGCAGAAGTCATGTAACAACGGCAGCTACAGGTACACGACCTCCCTTTCAAAAAGCGAGAAAGTGTCGGGTGCAGACCATGCACCACAAGTGACGACGGCCTTCACAAAATGTTAATGTTTTCTGCCAATGAAATGATTAGCCTGTTGCAGTTGTATTCTATCAGTTGTCACTAATTACAACTATCATTTACCAGAAATCAGCTATCACTATGAACAACTTCTAACCAGATTTACTTGGAGGCCGTCGTCAGTTGTGGTGTTTGGTCTGCACCCGACACTTTCTCGCTTTTTGAAGGGAGGTTACGTCTGCAATTCAAACGTTGCACCTTACCATATGGTATGCCCCGCGTCAAAAGTGCTAGACTGCATAATCAATCACCGCAGCTCTATACGTGGCGAGTGATTAGATAGCAGAGAGAGCGTAGTGTTGAAGAGGGCACAGCGATGAGAGTCGCATCAATGCGCAAATCAACGGGCAAGGAAGGGGTCCCATTTCTCGGGTTTCGGGCCGTTTCAAATGGTTTCTTCTTCATCCCTGCTCCACTGACCACCTCTACCCTTATTTCCAGTGAGCTAAGTTTTCATAAACTCTGCCATTAATTGGTGCCATATGACATGGTACAAAGTCTGCGCTGCATACACATCTGACTGCCGGACACAAAGGGTAAAAGGTTGAAAGCAGTATAGACAGATTCTCCCAATACAGTCTGTTAACACGTTGACGACATCGCGTGTTTTGGCATTTTGCACCGCGTGGGACAGGAGCGATTTTGCGAGCGCGCCGTCCTCACCTTACTTCCGCTTATTTTTTGTTAAAATGCACAACAACTTGAATCTCATAGAATTATTTCGGCAAGGATGAAAGCATAAAGGTTAACTATATAAATAGCAGTAGATTTTTGTTTAGAAGAACGCATAATGACCACGAAGAAGCAAAAAACATCACTTTCGCTGCGAATGAAGTTAAAAGCATTTATACCTAAGTTCTTCCATCAAATACAAATATCTTGAAACTCACAGAGTTTTGTATTAACTGCTTCTACAATCTTTCATATGAATGTTACGACAGTGAAAGGAATACTAGGAAAGAATTGAAATGAAAGTTTGTGCGTTCAGAAAATCTTTGCTAAATCAAGGGATATTTGACCACTCTGGCTGCCATGTGGTTTATAGTTATGCTAATGTATTATCTATAGAATGAATACAAAAAACTCGAGAAGAAGGAGCGCAAGCACAATAAAAATGAATGACATTGTTCTGACACGCATGCGCGTCAGATGTCGTCAACGTGTTAATCAAAATGTAGCGGAAGACCATCTGTTCGCTTGGAAATCAAATTTTCTCTACTGAATTTATAGTAAGAGAGACGTTCTCATTCATTCTGGCTAAATGTATCTTCTTCATCTTCCATCCCCTCTCCATTCTAGTGAATAGGTGTTAGCATCGGCAACCTTTGGTTCCGGACTGGACTCACGCCCACGCAGCATCATCATTTTTTAGCTTCCGCATGAGTTCTATACCAACAAAAAACGCAAGCGGAATATAGAAAAACGTACGTGATATTGCCGGGTTTTGATGAAAAAATAATAAACAAATGTTGAAATGCCATTCACAGGTTTCCGAACAACCTTGTGAAACTATCAAACTTCCGTATAACAGTGGTCAATGAAAAAGGCGAGCGAGTTAATATGAAAGTAATCTATCTAACAAGGTGAAGCATCAAAACAAACGGCTGCACCATTGTTTGAAAAACTGTGGTATAAACTAAGCCTGTACTTGCACTTGATGCAGTCGAGAATTTCTGGAGCCCGTAGAGACCATTTAACAGCTTGGCAGTGACATGAACCATAATGAATGACATCGCTAGCGCTCATTATCTGAAAAACATTGAAGGCCGAAAATTCGAGAAAGTTCATGACATTGAAGTTGAGGTCTTTCGTGCAGACAAGGTTAGGGGGGGAGGGACGGGAGGGGAGAGACTTTCTCCCTCCATATTTGAAATTGGATTAGTCACACCCAAAATGCCAACATCAAATCCGAAGCTCCGATGCTGTAGAGATTTGGTATGCCCAGGTCAGGCGGTGAATAAAATCATGACAGCAGCAGGAGGCTAATTCGCTTCGCACCCGAACGATTTTTTTTCGCATGCATTATTTCTTCTCTACATATTTCTTGAAGATTTTCCAATCCTACTAATTTGTCAAGATCAGGTTCAGTCCTGGAGTTCCCTATATTCTCATCAGTATCTCCCCTTAGATTCTATGCTCTCTATGTTCTATTCTTCTCAGTCTTCGTTCTGACTCAGGACCATATAACGACTTTGAATATCCGCCCGCCACGATGCATGCCCCGCCCATCGAAGGCTTTTGACACTCCTTCCCGCGTCAACCATTGTCCGCTTTTTTACTACCAGATTAGTCCCCCGTCAACCGCCGGGACCTTCCTTTCCTGCGCAAGCTTTCTATCCTCCGCTATGGTCCCTTCCTCCTGTGACACCAACACCTCCTGGAAGTGACGCGTATGCAACACAATGGTGTTTCATACAGTAGAAGGGACACAATCATGATATGACGGTAGATTTTTCGCTTCCCTTCCTCATCCTCCCTTCCTCTCTCCACTGCCCTCCAGCTGCCACTGCAGCACCATGTGGAATGAACGGAAGTGTGCTAAGCAGGTGTTTATATAGCCCTAAGAGTGTTATCACAACTATCCTGCTACAAAACATTGATATCTCAAATCCTGTAAGCTACCCGATTTGTTAGCGGTTTGTTTATCCCATGAGCTTCCTTCTCACTCACTTCATTTTGCGGACGGACACACACATACATACATACATACACACACACACACACACATACAGATACACAAACCGACACACAAAGTTAGCGCTTTATAAAATAGAAGGATTCTCCGTGACGTCTCTGAAACGATTCATAAGATTTTTTGCGAGCTCCGCCCATACAGACGCCCTACCCACCAACACCAGCTGACCTCCTTCCCTTCACCGACATCTATCCACCTTTTTGCCGATCTCCGGTACTCCCTAGACTACAAACTCCTCCTCATACTTTCACGCTACGCATACCATCACATTTACCTTCCCTCCTTCTCTGTCTTCTATTTCCCCCTCTCTCAAACTTCTCGGAACCGAATTATGAGGCTTGTAGGAAACGTTGTCCACCTCAGGACACTCTACGCCCACTGCGAGCGGACCTGCGTTCACGCCATGTATGCTGGGAACACCTTACAATTAGACGTTGCTCCCTCACCAACTTTTATTTCTGCTCATATTACTGTTATGAAATTTTCATTAGGCAGCGCTTTTTCATTGAACACCCCAGCCACCTTCGGTGAGTTCTCTGATTCGTTCTGGGCACATTCTTACCCATTTTCCCCGCTCTCTAGACTGTTTGCTACCAAATTCGTGATTTTTACCTTATGCGCTGCTCATTTCGATGCGCGCTACGCCCACTGTGAGTGTGGCTCCACTTACAAGACCTAAGTATGTTTTGCTCTTCTCGAGACATGACCCACCTAACCCACACCTCACCTATCTCTCATAGCCGATCTTCAGGAAGTAGGGAATTTCGTGACATTTGTGACAGAACGACAGATGAAGCGCTTTGTAAAGTAGTTTTTCAGATGATCAAAACTTATTCTTCATGGTGAGAGCGAAAAAAAAACCGAGCTGTTTTGCCGAAAAAAAGACGAAAACCCATCCTTTTTGGAATTCTCGCCGCAAAGCTGCTGCGATTAATTGAGACCAAATTTAGTTCCTCCTTACCAATGCCTTAGTGCGTGGCCGATCTGATCTCGCCATGCACTTCGCTTCACGCTTCCCATTGGCTCCCCCAAGATGTCTACTGAGTCCAAAACATGTGGTTTCTGAAGGCCCATTTCTCCAGTTAACTGAATCCTTACGATGGTAATTGGCACACTGCCACCTAGTAATCACAAATGACTATCAGTAATGAATTAATACAAGGATTCCTGCACGATCCGTTTGGGTCACGAATTTTACTCAACGATCAGCCTGAAATCTGAAGAGTTCCTTCACATCATCAAAACTATTGCTTCTTTCATCTTGAGCCGGTTAGGAGATCATAAAAGACTATTTTTCGAGAGATTCTAATCGATCCCACAAAGGCTAGTGTTTCTTCACAAAAGCGTGAGCACATTGTTGTTCCTGCTCTATCTAGCAGCAGTTCCAGCAGTGCGTGAGCAGCGAGTAACCTAAGGAAGTCCATGTAATCATTTATAAGAATAAGACATTGAAAATTGTGAAAGGTCAATGTCAGAGGCCGATATAAATCGGAAATCGGGGCATTAAACATCAAGGCAGGATGCTGATATCACTGATAACGTGGCACATTCCGATCATTACACACCATGAAATCGGTGAACTACTATCAAAGTGTGGAAAGGAAGTAAGGGTAAATATTAAGTTGTTGTATTGTGTCGCTTGTGAAAGTATATACACAAAAGTTTTTGGAACGGCAACAAGGCGGCACTTCAGAACAAGGGATTGACCTCGCTGTGCCAGGCTTCGTCATTCCTCATGCAGGGATTTTCAATACCAGAGTCTGGGCTTTTCACAGTATCAGAAGCATTTTTCCTCCACAATGTGCTGGGATGACTCGAAAAAGATACACGTAGATGGAAACTGACAAGAGCTGTTGGGCGGGATAGTCAAAGGTCTTCAGTCTTTTTTGCTGGTGAACTCTTGTGGACAGGTTGGTAGTGTGAAACAACTTTATGAAACATGGTTTTCCTGCCCTGTCCAGCCAGTGCACAGCTTGATGTGAGCGGGTTTTTGTTTGCCTGCCGTGACCGTCTGACGATTGGGTACAGCTCCACAAGTGGTTGCTGAAGCATTCACGTACACACTCACGGATGTCGGTTAACCATAACTCGAAGGGGAGACGCTTCAAAAAACAGTGACAAAAAATAGTCCTATCCCTTCTACACCATTCTATGCTCTTTCGAATGAAAACACAAGAGCCTTTAGATAGTCAAAAGGTGCCCACTGGAATGAAAGCAAAGACGTGCGACCTTTCTGCTGCATCTTATAGTAATGTCAGTGCAGCCAGTTATATGTAATATTCTTTTTTCAGCAGTTCTAAGAGTGCTCAATTGCCAGTACCAGTCATATTGCAGTGGAGCTACCGCGCTTTACAAGAACTACGACTCGACTCTCTGAGCTGTTTCCATACTGTTTTCCCTGAAAAAATCTTCAATCGAAAAGAGCGCTAATAGCTCCCAAAATGCGAGCAGTGGCCCTTCAAAAGGGTACATATTAAAGCAGGATCATGCGATAGGGTCGAAGAAATGGAAGTGCACCTAGTCAAAAGGCAGGAGGGCGTCTAAGGGTGTAGGTGGATGCTCGTTCCACAGCGAAAGTAATCCCCCAGTGGCCCACCGAGGCCGTGCCCGTGTCGCTCGCGCCACTGCCTGCCACCCACTGGCTAATCCCTCCCTCGCCATTGGATCGGATCCGCTAGCCGCGGACTGTACAGCTTACCCAAAGACGAGAAGTAGTGCGCTTACACTGGTCAAGTCAGCACCGATAAGGCTCCCTCCAACGTTGAGATGATGATCAGAGAGGCCCTTGCTTTTTAGGGTCGCGAACCATTCTTCACGGCTTTTTATACCTGCATCACTAGACACTTCTCTTGATTTCAAACGAGCTTCCTTTTAACAGTAAACTCGCATTTTAAATTTATTGGAACAATGAAATGGTATTGAAGCATGGTCATTTTAGGTCACCTGAATTCACGTCATACAATTCTACATAGCAGATACGAACTCAAAGTGATGCTTAAGTTCACGCTTCTTGAAGCTAGAGGTGTAAGCTGTAAATCTTATTGCTTCTGAAATCGGAGATACACATGAGGACGGCAGGAAACAGTAGAGTAGCGCCACAAAGCGATGTTATTCCAAGAGTGACTAGCATGGAGCCGACCTGAAGTGATGGGTTTGCTCAGAGATACCTTAATCAAAATTGATTTTCACTCTGCACGCACCTGAGCAAAAGCAGCCGTATTTGCGAACAGTAAAGGAATTCCACAAAGAACGGAAGTGATGGCACCAAGTGAAGAAGCTCGACCAGCCGAGGAGAGGCACGAGCTGCAATTTGAGGTGCAAAAAGTGGAGTGGAAATGGTGAAAATGTAAGTTGGATTGGATACAGTAATCTTGGCATTTATTGAAAATGAATGAAGGATGCTACTTAACGCTTAAGTGAAAAAAAAAACAATTAAGATGGCGAGAAATTCGTGGACCGGGACATATGTTGAAAATGTCGATGAAAAATAAAAATGTGAATGTCGCGGTTCAAATACACGGAGCCTGGACGAGTTCACTCAGATAGCTTTTCCATCAATAATCATGTTTGATAAGCAATCAGAGAGACGATTTCATGGATACACCCTTGGAATGAAATGATTTCGACAAAATGCAAACTATAATGGTAGCAGTGTTGGTGTCTGTGCCACTCCTGTTACCATTTAGCCAGACAGGTGTAGCAAAACTCGAAAGATGCTGTCGTGTCACTCACAGCGCGTCCGCCACTGATCTGCTCAGAAGGGGTGACGCCCCTAGTGGCCATTTTTAAAAAGACATGCTTCGCTAGATGGGCTTCAAACGCTGATTTTGAATCAGTATTCGAAGTCTGGAAACATTCCTTGAAGTGGTGTTACAATGAGGTATAGCGCAGTAGTTGTTCTGGCTCTCGGGCTAAAACTTGTTGGATCTAGTCCTCGGGAAGGTTGCTGTTTTGCAAACCTGATTATGAGGGTGCTTTTTCTCCTCAAGCAGGAATATCATACTTCTTGCCGCTATGTGCAAGACGTGCATTCCGTTCGTCAGAGGCAATCAGATGCGAATAGTGACTAGATTCGTGGGGGTCAATAGCATTTCCCTGCACAGTCAACTAAAGGCAAGAGTAGAAGATCAGATATGGTTAGGGAAGTTTCCAGCCAAGATGCTTGATAGCAAAGCACCAATGTCAATTAATCGACTTCACGACATCTCGTCTGTAAACAACCACCGCTGCCCTTCGTCTATGGCGTTCCATAACCGTTCAAAATTTCACATATTCGAAATGTAGATTCAAGATCACCATTCGAAACACATATAGCGATTTATGTATTGTCAGGAATGGCCATTTCCACTTGGTGTGCCCTTAATAGCTATGCAGC
>MU868638.1:54086-76815 GCA_036418205.1 Ostertagia ostertagi | reverse complement strand
TGACATCATGTCACAAGGTCCCACACGGCCAAAAGAGTATGGTATGACATCATACTACACGGCCGTCAAGTGTTAAAGGCAGCGATTACGATAATTCAAGAAGGGTTCAGTGTGACGCGGTGGTGCTCAATGGTACGCCAGTAGCGAAAAAAGCAGAAAAATCCGTCAAGAAAACGCAAAACGGGACCCCTTTTTTGGCCGTTGGTTTTCACTCATGAACAGGTAACAGCTCAGAAAGTGGACGTATGAACGAGTTCATCGCAAGGCGTTCATGGATTCAATCGAGATGCTCCACTGCTGGCCACGCAGCTCGTCCAAATCAACAAGTAAACTAGTGGGCGGATCGCTTTTGGGGGCGGAGTGCTTTCGAAGTCCTGCTCAGCAACCAGCGCACCTTTCGTTGTGAAAGCGCCACATCTCGCTTCCCTGGCAGCCAAGTAACTGCTTCGTGTGGTGCATATGCTTCCCCGATGCGCTCCCTCTTTATCGTAATCGCTGCCTTCAAGGCGAAACAGCGCTATTACGCGGATTTTAGTGGCTAATTGACACCTTATGAAAGGTATCTTGCAGCACAAAAGATGTCGATTGGCTTCTATCTATGTTTTCAATCAAGGAAAGTGTACACGTTTAGCCCAACAGAACATCTCTACTGACATATCTAAGGGCGACAAGAGAGTTTTCCATCAAAGGGTAGACTGGCAAGTGTAAAGCTTGTACCAAATTCTCTAGATGGAGAGTGCGGTAAGTAGGAGGTCATAAAATACGATAACGTGAAGCTTTGCAAGAGAAAACTGCAATTGCTACAGCAGGATAAAAAACACGAAGTCTCGGAAACGCTGAAAGGTTGTGATTTTTTATTTTTGGAGATTTCCTATCACAGGCTAGACTGGCACGAATTGTTTACCGTTTCTTACACTTATTTCGTTGCTCTTCCTCTCTTGGTCACTTTCTCTTTTTATACAGGGGCCGTAATCCCACCGCACAACCCACATGACAACAAGATTATAAGTTAAGGAACATAGGATGTATACCGTAACCCACGTTTGCGTCAGAGCGCGGTTGCAGGCTTTCCAGTGCACAATGCCAGCACTAGTGTGAGAGCGGTCAACGACGCCGCCCCTGCTGTTCGGGGCAGCGAACCCAAAAATGGAGCGACGTCGCAGCGTTCGCCTCGCCGCTTGCGCGACGAAGCCGAACACCGTCGCAGCGTTCACCTCGCCGCTTGCGCGGCATTACGCGGACCACTTAAAGGACGAATTCACGATTAGAATGAAGGTCGAAGAAGGAGTAATTCACCTAGTTGAGGGACCCGCGGACCTCCTAAGGGTGCGAACTGAAGCGCAATTCGCACCGAAAGGAGTTGACCTCGGCGACCTATTAAGGCTCAATCTTGGCGCGGTGGGCCAGTGCACGCCCACCGATCATCTGATCACTCGCCGCAGGTCTATACGTGGCGAGTGATTAGATAGGTGAGAGAGCGTAGTGTTGAAGAGGGCACAGCGATGAGAGTCGCATCAATGCTCAAATCAACGGGCAAGGAAGGGGTCCCATTTCTCGGGTTCTGGGCATGGTTTTTCCTTCTTTCGTGTACCACTCACCATCCCTAGGTTAATTTGAAATGGGTGTTCGTTCGTTAATTCACGAATACTTTACGTCAGCGGAGTAACATTATTATTGGACATCCTATGGCCAAGCTTGCGAGGGAGTGAATGAATAAAGTGAATGAAAGTGAATGTCGGAGAGGGTACAACAATATCTGCTCCTCCGTGGTACCAACTCCGCTCACGAGTGCTTCAAACCAGCTCAGGACCTTATCGTTCACGACGTGAGGAAATGCCATTTCACGTCTGAGTCTTTTACATGGCCCCAACCTAACTACGGATGCATCATAGCCATCACATTCGTCCGTTTAATGTTGACCGTCACTGCACGACAGCATGACACAATCGTGGAACGGCAGCATTCATCGGTCATAATAACATAGTATCGAAACTCTGTACCTCAGTAAGTCCTTGTTAGGCTCTGAATCGTAGAATAGTTCCTTGATGTTTGCGTGCTTGTGTAATCTATGTAAGTTTGCTTACCCAAATCGTTGTTTTGAATGATGGCAAATAAATGCTGGCTGGTTTTCTGAAGGCTCGAAGTCTAATAGGCAGTGGAGAGCAATCGATAAGCACTCATTTGATGTGGAACTGACATAGTACTTTGAGTTGCACAGCAGCACAGAAAGCGTGTTAGCATTGTCATCGTTGTTGTCTCTATATTCCAAAATAAAACGCTTTTATTATATTCTTACAATGCGTTGCCCAATAGGTGGCCGCCCCTGGGCGCACTTCCTTCCATGCACCGCCTTTGGCTCCGCGCGACCTACCTTCGACCATCCTCAGAGCGTAGTTTTCGTAATACTTTTCGTTGAGTACTAAATCTTCGTTTGAAATTTAGTATGTTATCTCTAACAATCAGAATTAAGGAAGGAAATCGAGGATTTTTCGGGGAGGATTTTTTCTTTTTCAGATATCGTAAAATTTTCATTCATCCCCAAAATTCCGTTTCTCTTTTCATACAATTGACCATGCTTTGAGACGTAAAGCAAAACGGACTCACTCTTGCGCATTGATCGCATCACAACGATTCGCTGTTGAGAAGCGAAGACAGTTTGAATAGAAAGGGAGGTTGAATGAGTTCTTAAATGGAAGACCCGCTGGTTTGTACTGCGAGCTGTTTACTACCCTGTCAATGACCGTGTCCACTTCACAGAGTCTTCGGAGCACATCCACCGAGAAGATCTTGAAATTTGTCATCATGATCAGTTTCGAGGTATCAGACAATGTAAAAACCAACCTCCCCAGCATTTATCTGAAGTATAATCTTTGCTGTGTAGTCCATATATAGATAAGGGATTTTCGTGCCCAATGCCATGTATTGCACGCATGGGTCAGAAAGGTCGTCTGCTTTCGGCTCTATGTCGGTACCGTAGTCCTTGTAATCAATGGATATCGGTTCAAGGGTCGTGAAGTGACGAGAATTTGAGGGAGACCAGGAACTGGTTTTCTCCATGGAAGATATGGCCCTAAAATAGGAAGGTTTGAGTCAATGACTTAGAATAAGCACCCTTAGACTTCAAAGCGTTAGCATATTGCTAGTTCATAGTAGCCACCATGGCACGTTGATGGCCTGCAGATCTATTGCGAGCTCTGAGCTTATCAGTTCTTAATTGTTGTTTAATGACGAAAGGGACGAGAATAAGAATCCTTGATTTCCTCTCTTCTCTTTCTACTCAGTGTCTTTAATTCCTACTCAATTCTATGTAATTATTGGAGGGAAGCGAGAGTGACATTGCGTCAGTGCTCTTACCCTACAAACTACTGGAATTCATTCATCACGGATCGGCAGACAAGCCAAGTCCCATGTAATTGTAATACGTGTACGAGATTGACCACTGTTAGATAAAATTGCAAATGGCCAGCGAGCAAAGACTAAAAATGACAAAAATGCAGTCTAGCAAAGATTAGAAAGATGACCAAAAAAAGCAGTTCAGTTAGTCTATCTTACCCTTGGGCTTCATTCGTCTACGAATTGCTCGAAACATGAATTGCTTCCGATTTGAACAACCATTTGAAACCCTTGAAGCGTTTTGTCTTCGCCTTTTAGCTGAGGTTTTCCTGAGCTGCAAGAGAATATTCTCGCCGTCAGGAGTGGGCTGTGCGTGTGATTGCGTTCCAGCCGTATAGTACGGCGATTCGAGATAGCGTGCGTTACCTCGGTTCCAAATCGCTGAAATCAGGGGCCTCTTATTGGTTTAACATGTGAAGCCAGCCCAACTCATCAGTCTGATCAAATGGATACCACTCCAGTAATTACGGATATCTGGTAGCCTTATGCCAATGGACACAAAAAGTCTACGTAAGAGAGAAGGAGTCTGGTAAGAGAGGGTTTTCGTCCATGCTTTCTCCATTGGACAAATTATGTTATAGCGCTGCAGATCTCCATACAAGAGTCACTTACGGATCTTGTAGCTGCTAATTCGATTACTTTGCTAAATTTTGTCAGTGCAGTAATGATGCAATCGATGCATAGTTATGCCGCCAGAACACTGAGCAATAATGCAGTAAAAGGGAAGGACCTTTATAAAGGGTGAACTAAGCAATACAAAAATAATGTTAACGTGGCACTAACCGATCCATCAGTATCCCTCAATCGACATTTACCACTTCCGCCTTTTTCAAGGTTTAGTCAATTTTAATGGCCATTAGAAGAGGCACCCTCAGCCCACTGCTGCCCAGCGGCGGCCTGGCCGAGTGGTAGTGGGGCGCATGTTGGTGGTGAGACTATGGTTCGGATCCTGGTCATGACGAAGTTTTTGCATTTTGTAATTTTGCTTGTTTTCAAGCTGAAAGACCATTCAGTGTTGAAATTACGCCATGTACAACGCTGTCAAGTGTTTGCAACGTGTTCTGTTGTTGGTATCTTTGCCGTTTATAGATTGGTCTCTGTCACTGACAATGACGTCACTTTCTGTGACGTGGCAGTACCCCATACCCTACCCTGTACAATAATTGATCGAAAACTTCATAAAGAAATTAGGTCGTACTTGAAAGGAGCATGCAAACACGTTGCAAACACTTGAAAGCGTTGTCCATGGCGTAATTTCAACACTGAATGGTCTTTCAGCTTGAAAACAAGCAAAATTACAAAATGCAAAAACTTCATCATGACCAGGATCCGAACCATAGTCTCACCACCAACATGCGCACCCACTACCACTCTGCCAGGCCGCCGCTCCCGGCTCTCTTCTAACAGCCATTCCGTTCCGCAAATTTGGAGGACGGATTTGAAATCAGCGTCCGAAAACACGTATGTGACTATAGGTTTCATTACGAATGGCCACTTCGACCTGGGATCCTTCCCTTGTGAGCATCGTCCTCTCGACAGCGCGTTGGATAACGCTGACCGCATGCTCGTCCTGCCTGCGCAGAGTCCAAGTCTCTGAGGCGTAGGTTAAGGGCAGGAAGGACAGCGGAATCGAAGAGGTGGGCACGGAGCCGGATGTTCTTCGTCTTCTTCACTACTCCCTCGACATTCCCGTATGTCGATCGTTCCTCCTGCTCCGCTCTGGAGCTAAACATCGTTGCATCATTTGATTTTCCCGGCCTAGCTAACATTAGCTGGAGCCACTCGGTTTGTGGTGGCACTTCGCTCGGAGGTGGATGGGGGCATCAGGAATCATACCGTTTTCCATAAACATCGCCTTCGTTAGGTCCAGCTGCAAACCGACCGGCGTTCCAGCTCGAGAGTTTCCGTAGACAGACGCTTCCACTTCGATTTCGATGTTCTCGATAACGGAATCCTCCCATGAGTTGACAAGAGAAGTGAAGTGATCCCAGTTGATGACTGTCCTGGGGCTTCGCTTCCTGAAGTTTGAGGCTCTCTCAACACGCATCGAAAAGTGGAACTTTGCGCGGAGGAGACGATGGGTGGGCCGCGCCGCGGCGCGGAGGAGACGATGGTCCGATCCCGTGTAGAACTTCGGAACAACAGCGACGTCGGTCAGGCAAAACCTTCGATTGAAGATGATGTGGTCTATCTCGTTATGGAACTGTCCATCAGGTGACTCCCAAGTCCAACGAAGGTGAGGGGGCTTTTGGAACTGTGAGTTACCATGGATGGTGTTGGTCGACATGCTCATTCCATTCCATTCCGTGAGTACCGATGTGAAGTTCTTCAGCCGTTCTTCTTGGGCCAATCTTGGCGTTGAAGTCGCCGACGATGACCTTGAAGAAGGTATGATCTTCCCTGTAGAACTTCTCCAATTCCATATAAATGCTTCGTGTTCTTCCTCGTCGTAGCTGGATGTTGGTGCGTAGGCGACGAAGATTGTCAAAGCAGGAGTTGAACCACATCTTCTCAATCTCAAACGTCCGATTCGGGTCGTAAGGCTTTCGTACGAATCGATGTTTATGGCCAAGTGCGTGTTGACGAGGACACCCACACCGCCAACGCCTCTGCTGTCGCATGTTCCAAGGAACAGTTCTTCTCCAGTATCGAAAACGGCGTGTAGCGGGCGGTGCCTTCTCGTCTCGGTCAGTCCGATGACGTCGTACTTGATCTTCCTGGCCTGCATCATCAGATCTTCGATGTGGGCTTAGAGAGAGAAAAACAATCCCTACCATATATATAATGCGCTACGTCTGTCTGTGTGTGTCTGTCCGTCTGTCACGAAATTCCCTTAGCTCCGTCTGGAGAGACCGGGTCAAGTGTGGGATGGGTGGCCAGGTCTCGAGAAGTACAAAACACACATCAGCCTAAGCGGAGCCCCGCCCACAGTGGGCGTGGCGTGCATCGGTACTTGATTTCAAATTCAGTCACAAAACAGCCTCGAGACCGGGACAAAAGTGGGCATAGGTGTGCATTGGTAAGCCAGATCGAATTAGGGAGACCCACCCCCGGTGGGCGGGGCGTTCTCCAAAAAAGCAGTGCTTTATGAAAAATTTCATAACTCGGTTGGGAGAAAGCCTACAGAGCAGAAAACAAATTGGTGTAGGGGAGCAATGTCTAAGGTGCTCCAGCATACGCCCACAATGGGCGGGGCGTGTCTGAAGTAGACAGCGTTTTCTACAAGTCCTCATAATTCGGGCAAGAAGTCTTAGAGAGCCGGAAAAAGGTGGATAGAGGTGGGTGAGGAGTGGAGGCCAACTGTCATGGTGGGCGGGGCATGACCAAAGTGGGCGGAGTTTGCGACGAAAATTCATAACTCGGTTCCAAGAAGTCCTGGAGACCGGGAAAAAAGTGGATTGAGTTCGTCAACGGAAAGGAGGTCAACTGCTATTGGTGGGTGGGGCGTGCACCAATGTGGGCGGAGTTTGCCAAACTTATAATTTAGTTCCGAGAAGTCGAGGAGAGCGGGAAAAGGGGGTTGGATCTGTTGACAGAAGGCAGGTCAAATACAAATGGTGGGAGGAGTGCGGGTTGAAGTAGGCAGGGTTGTCATTTGATGTTACATGTACGTTCAAAGAGGGCCCAGAGGCTGGAAAAAGTGGATAAAGGTTGTGAAGAAATGGGGCCAAATGCTATTGGTGAGCGCCACAGAGAATTTGCGGGATTTTTCTCCGACGCAGAACCGCATAAAATATCAGTGACCTGTTCCCTTACCATGCAGTCCAATGTGATGCACGCGAATCCGTGCCAGCTAAGCTGTTTGATTCATAAAGTACTTCACGTCAAAAACGTGCATTTTAAGGGAAAAATCACTAGCAAAAAAGTGCGAATATAGCTGAAAACATTTGACTTCTCCGCCAAACAGATCTTGTCACACTTCATTTATGTGTTGCGCATCCGAGTCAACGCGACACGATTCAAGGAGAACAGCAACAACCAGTCATCTCAGGCTTTGCCAGTCAAAGGGGCACGTTTGAAAAAGAAAGGTAAAGGGGAAGTAGGGAAAGGGTACACAATATAAT
The DNA here is from genome assembly GCA_036418205.1 of Ostertagia ostertagi. Taxonomy (NCBI): domain Eukaryota; kingdom Metazoa; phylum Nematoda; class Chromadorea; order Rhabditida; family Trichostrongylidae; genus Ostertagia; species Ostertagia ostertagi. The sequence continues at coordinate 69,358 of MU868638.1, read as the reverse complement.
CCGGAAGTTAGGGTCTCATAAACTCAATAACTTCGCTTGCTTAAATTCGAAAAATACCGTGCATGAGTGTAGCATGGTGAACAATAAATTTGCCGAAGTGGCTCACCTTTACAGGATCAAAATCAAATACACTGTAGTGGAGACTAATAGCGATGATAACCAGAACAAGTGAGCTTGATAATGTTGCAAGAATTGTTTTCCAAGGGTGATAGAGAACAATGTCACAATATCTGAAAAAAAAGTAAAAAAGAAGAATATTCATACGGACGACCTTCAGAACTATTTTTAAAATTATTTGAATTAATATTACTGAATAGAACGGAAAGACCCCTAATTATGAAACATAAATACATTAATGACATCCTGCAGGTATTCCTAAAATGATTGGGCGATCATATCATTCATGCCAAGCTTCTTACCCTCTTCTCCTTCCTATCTTTATTTAAACGAACGAACCCCTCCTCCACCCATCAAATTATTTACCCCAACATCAATGTAACAAGAACCTTCTTTTAGGATTCTTCGAAGTATCTCAGCAAAAAGACAGTCACTTGATTAGTTAGGTGGTGGATCTATCGCTTTACGTTCTTTGCGATATCATATGAGCTATCAGGAAAACTGATGTTATTGAAACGGATCAAATTACCTGTTGAAAATAGCGATTCGCATTCTTGATAGGTGTCCATGCTTTGGGTTGTCCTCCATCGTACATGTGGGAGACGTGTCATTCTTTGATGGGAGATTGGTGGTCGTAAGCCACAATTGGCAAACACGGCATCTATTCAGTGCGTCGGCTATGAGTATCGTCATTCTTGCCCGGATGATCGTGCTGTATTTCAAAATGTGTCTAGCTGAATATGGAGAACGGAGCAGTAAAAATAGATCAAGGAAAAGTATCCCAGATTGGCCGTGTTCCTCGTGCCGTCTTCTTCGAACCAAAGGCACTCGAAAAACCGCTAGGAAAGAATTTTATGCATGTTGCCGTGCTGCGATGATTAATTTAAGTTTAAATTTAATTTTATTAGGAGAAAAATAAAGCATATTCAATTCAGCACCTCAATCCGCGTACAGAAATGTTCATCTCATTTCTTCAATAGCTTGATCTGATGACCTTTTCTTTTTAGATTTCTTATTGGGACACATTTGTCGTGTAGCACTTTAGCAGAAGTGTTTTGGACAGCAGCGACTAGCTACTGCTGATGTACTTCGCATAGTGGATATTCCTGAGACGTTAGTGCTGAATAATATAAACAAAGCTAGCCCCATTCGTCATCCACCCGGTTCAATTTTTTAAGAGGGCACACCTTAAGGAGTAGAATCGTGGAACTCACCGAATAAAGTTTGCAAAAGTTCGCTACAGTAATGAGGGTTGTGTCAGTGGTCACAATTCCCACATAATTCACGTTGGTAAGAACAAAACGGGTTGCAGAGGGATATTAAAAAAAGTGTTTCGGATATCTCAGCTTTAGGCGAAGATTCAGCATCGAGAAATCAATGAATACCTAACCGGACCCTCCTATCTTCAAGGTGCTTACACTTCAGATGACTTTCGGAAGTACCAATGTACTAGATTTTGATGACGTCACAGCATGTGCTTGCGAAGAATTCCATCACACAGCGGAACAAGAACTGGGAAGCCTTGAAGGTAGCTAACAAGCTATGACTGGTTCAGCTTTGAACAAATCTACCAGTAGAAACTAATCCTTCAGGTTGGTTCTGGTTATTACTTGGAGAAAAACCTACACGGGACTGGAGATATGTGGAGCACCTATCATGTTAAATAGCCCAAGGCTGATTCTCAAATTGAAAAGGCCCGGGAAAGAAAATTTGAAGATTGGCTATTTGCTCATTCCAGCGCAGCGGTTGCGTAGCGTACAGTGAAAGATACATTTTTTTCTCAAAACTGATGAGTGGAGTCTGCTACTTAAGCTCGTCATGCACGAACATTTATTCGGTTTCATTTTTTACCAGTTTTGCTCCGCCCGCTATCGCGCGCATCACACGGCAGGCTTTAGCGAAACTGGAGGACCCATGGAATATCAGCATGAGGTACTCCATTAACCACCTCACTATTGAATGTGTTAGACCTTTCCCAGTTTCGCTGAAGTCCATCGAGAATACGCGTGATAACGTCTGGAGCTGAACTGGCATATTTATCTCACAACTGTAAACATCCAGCATTCTTCTTGAATTCAGATAATTTAGCGGTGAATAGGATTGCTGTCAGTCTCAAAATAAAATGAAATATGCCTATTTACATAAGTGAGGAGCTAAGGCTTATCATTTATTTACATTCATACCACTACAAATAGAATTTGTAAGTAGGGACGCTCTAGTGTCAGCGCAAGCTACGTAACGGAATCGACGACTTTTGCGTTCTGACGCCCCTTATCAGTTGTAATCACTTTCAATCACCCACCAACAATGTCCCCGTCCCACCCCACATAACACCTGTGAGTATGGTTGCTCTGGTGTCAACGCGAGCCAGGTAACGGAATCGACGACTTTTGCGTTCTGACGCGCCTTATCAGCCCTTATCAGTTGTAATCACTTTCAATCACCCACCAACAATGTCCCGTCCCACCCCACATAACACTTGTAAGTATGGTTGCTCTGGTGTCAACGCGAGCCAGGTAACGGAATCGACGACTTTTGCGTTCTGACGCCCCTTATCAGCCCTTATCAGTTGTAATCACTTTCCAATCACCCACCAACAATGTCCCCGTCCCACCCCACATAACACTTGCGAGTATGGACGCTCTAGTGTCAACGCAAGCTGCGTAACGGAATCGACGACTTTTGCGTTCTGACGCCCTTATCACCCCTTATCAGTTGCAATCATGGAACGAAACGTGCCTAGAACACCTGATCTCGCTGGTGAAGGACATGTACGAAGGAGCCAAAGCAGCCATACGCACCCCTCACGGCCTAACAAACATCACGGTTGGGGTGCATCAAGGGTCAGCTCTGAGCCCCTTCCTGTTCCTCCTAACGCTCGATACCATGGTGAAGGGCCTCATGGAAGGACCACTGATAGCCTCTGATAGCGGATAGCAGAGAGGAACTTCAAGCCAAGGTGCAGAAATGGCAGAAGTCCTGGCAGAAGGTGGGCTCCGGCTGAATGTCAAGAAGACCAAGTTCCTGAGCTCCGAAGAGGGTGCAGAGCCGATCGTGGACGGCCATGGTGAGACCATCGAAAGAGTGGAGGACTTCCGCTACCTTGGGAGCGATCTGGCAGCCGACGGTAGTGTGGATCAGGCAGTGAAGGCTCGGTCATGGATGAAATGGAGGGAGTCCACTGGAATCCTCTGCGATCGAAGGTGCTCCAGAACGCTCAAAGGGAAGGTGTACCGGACAGTGGTAAGGCCTGCGATGCTATACGGCAGCGAGTGCTGGCCCCTGAACAAGAATCACGAAAGGCAGCTTCACTCCGCTGAGATGAGGATGCTGAGATGGGCCTGCGGCTGGACGCGGCTGGACAGGGTCAGAAACGAGGATGTCAGAGCGGTCATGCAGACTGCCCCTGTCCAGCTGAAGGATGCGGAACAGCGTCTGCGATGGTATGGGCACGTGCTAAGGAGGCCACAGGATCATCCGATAAAGAAAGCGATGGACTTCGAAGTGCAAGGCAAGCGACCGCGAGGAGCCCCAAAGAAGAGGTGGAGAGACGTGATCAAGAAGGACCTAAGTGAAGTCATGGCCACAGCAGAAGATGCCCTGGACAGAGCAAAGTGGCGACGACTGACAAAGACAGCGGACCCTGCGACTGCGCGGGACTAACGCTAGGGAGAAGAAGAAGAAGAATAAAATATCAAATTCGACTCAAAAAGGAAAGAAATACGGGTTAGTGACGCAACGAATCAAGGCTGAATTCGAGTAGGATTGACCGTTCTTGGGAACGTAATAACATGCTGGGACACATGCTAGTGATTTTGAAGAGAGCAAGGGAGAGGAGACGAGTTTGATGAAACTTGGTCTAAGTTCTATTGAAGCTTGATGGGAATATTCACACGTTATCCCATAAATTACTGTGGTGGGCTTGAGAATGGATCGGTTTCGATGTAAGTTCAAGTTCAAGTCGCACTACTGAAGATTCTGAGGAGGAATTGCAGGAAGGAAGGGTTCTTGATGATACCGAAATTCGCTTCATGTGCGATATCTCTCCTAATCGGACCAAGAGGCGGGGCGGGCTTCCTTTGATTGTTAGGAATTTTGTTGTTTGAGTTTCTCTTGAAACAACAAGATAAGTTCAGTATCGTGAAATAGGGATATTTTGACGGATTGTAGAAGCCTGATCCGGCGAAGGGAAACTTTGCTCACTTCTGCGACTTGAAGAGAAGAATCCATATCGGCGTTCCACCCACAAGTACGTGTTTAAAAGAGGTTGGTTATGGTTATGGTTGTTTAAAAGAGGTTGATTATGGTTAACAGCGATGTCAAGGTTCGAATACAAAGACCGCGTAATCTCGCTCGAACTGCAGTACTAGACCGACAGAAACTAATAATTAATAGTAATCCCCACTATGTATGCGCTATGTATGCGTGTATGCCACGTTGTTTGTCTACCATAAGAATCCCTACTTTCTGGAGATTCACCTGGACCGTGTCAAGTGTAATGGATGTACCATATCTCGTAAAGTACAGAACGTACATCAGCAAAGATGAGCCCCGCCCACAGCGGGAGCTCAGTAACCAGTTTTTTCTGCTAGACCTACACGCAACCTTCCATCGGAAGAGTGTGCAGTATGGTGCTTAAAGGTCATGTAAGCTTTTATATTAGATATTCACCAACTCTCTTTGTTAAGTGGAAAAATTTTCACGATAATTTCAAAATAAGCTGTAGATATAGGACCGTGAAAACCTCGTCAGTTGACCTATTTTTCACCTTGTACACGCAATTGTAGAAAGTAGGAGGCGATGTGAACCGATAAAATGATAAGGATAAAGCATTTGCCATTGACCAGTTCCTTTTTGGGGTGCGGCACGCATTCTACTTCCATTTGCAATTTTCTAGTGGAATTTTGGGCTTGATCTACAGTGGCTTCCGAGGGCCAGCCGATGTACAAGTCATTGTTTTTTGAAAATACTAAACTCCGTAGGGATGGAAGGCTCGGTTGGCCCGGACAACGACGCACAACCAGGATTTCGATCCTCGGACCTCGCGCGTCATAAGCAGAGCCATTTGCACTACAGCACTTCCGCCTGGGAGTGGACCGAAAGTGGGAAAAAAGGGCACGCCAAAATTACTTAAATTATGGGTCACTCACTTTTGCCGTTCGTGTGCTATGACACATGAAACCGTGGGGAGAAGATAGATGAGAGAGCGCCACGCATGGAATGAAGCTGACTTCCATTTATTCCAAAGGCGGTCGGAGTTACCTTGGAAAAGCGAGCCTTCTTTGTGCGCACTTTTGAGCAGGGTAAGATTATCGACTGTAACTCAGTGCACAGCTTTATCATACCCTCTAAAAAATTGCTAATACTGATGCTCTGAACCTATCAAGAGAGTACCTTTAAAATATTCTTGCTTGCGAATGCTCTCGCTTCCATCTGTCCTCAAGATCTAATTTTTGTCCCTCATGCTGCTACGCTCAAAGGAATCCTTTGAAAAAATCGTGATTTTATATCCCCATAATTCACTGGCTTGGGACCCATATTCACGATAAGAACGAAAAGAACAAAAAATTGCATTTGTTTTGGTAAAAAAAATTCGAAAGGGCTGCTACGCGTTCAAAGTACCGCCGGACATCTGTCACAAATGCTGGCGACGGGAATGCTTCACTTGGTTCTTGGAGTGCCGTCACTAGAAACTCTTTCTGGCCTTTTGACTTATTGCATTCACATCTCACACTTCTACTCCATCCTATTCTATCGATCGATTTGTCTCTACTCTCCAAAATCGCGCGCTTTAACCCGATTCTTTCATTGCGTCGCCTGATACGTAGCCGAAGGCCAACTTCTTTCCATGCCTCGCCTTTGGCTCCGCCCGAATTACCTTCGATTGTCCATAGAGTGTAGTTTTTGGGTTTGTTTCTCTTCGGAAACTGAATCTTTGTGCGTGTAACTTCCCTGGTGATCAGAACTGATATATGCATGTTGAAAAGAATGCAAGATTGTTCCAGGAATGGATTCCTTTAGAACACGCAAAAAACGAACAATAGAAGTCTTTTTCTTTGCTCCTTTGTGGGAAGCGCTAGATGTGATTTTCGTCATTTTTCGCTTTTACATGGAATACCCCACCACATTCAATCAATAAACACAGTCCTTTGTCTATGCATATTCAATTTATAACCAGTTGCAGAAGGGGACGTGGCGAGGTGTTGCTCGATCTGCACGAACATAACACTATCTTGGATACAGTGCGGATTGAACTCCATTGCTTCTTTCTGGAAACCCAACTTTCACCAAGAATGAGAGTGCCATCTATCGACTTCAGTGATTCGCGGACGGGGGCGCACGGAACATGCAACGTCGAGGTGAACCAAATTTGACGTGAACAAATGGAAACACTTCTGAGAGCGGGGTCTAGGCTTTCAAACTTCTGCATAACGTTTGAAAAATTAGCACATTAAGTCAACTACAGCACAGTATTTTCAGTTGATGAGAAGAAATGCTAAAAGGAGAAATGGCTGCTGTATCACTCGACCAAAAATACCATTCATGTATCGAGCCAAAGCTTCTTAAGTTCATGAGACGAAAAAAAAGTTTCTAGAGACATTTGGAGAGTTGATATGAACGAAATGGATGTAATTCTAGAACCCAAAACGCAAAAATTATTGCTGACCAAGATCACCCGGCAACATCAACACAAAAGCATTACGCGCTTAAGAGACGAGTGATCCATACCACGTAGAATTCAAAAAATTACACCTATTGCTAAGTAGGCAACCAGAAATCGCCATTGACTACCGTGGTCAATAGTTGGAGAGCTCAAATGGTAATTCGATTCCAAAAGCGATTAGCAATCGCATCAAATTGCTGAAGGGTGCTACACCGCAATAATGGAAACCCTCATGCTGTTGTGGCATTAAAACAAACACTGATGAAACTGGGACAAAAAATTCCCTAACACCTCGCGTGTTCCCCAAACTTTGTGGCTCTCATTCATTCCACTTAGTACAACCAGAACTTCATTTTCACGATGTTGTGAGAACACTACAGTGGTTTCCCTTTTCCTCCTTGGAAAGATTCAACTTATCCCTGGTGATTTGTTCGGTATCTGTTTACACGCTGCCGCGCGCTATATGACTATTCCATTTATATGGTGTCACCTATTTTTACATGGCACCGTAGGTATGTCTCATATATTTAAACATTTTATGTTATATTTGCCCAGTCAATTGATTTTCATGACGTAGTAAGGGGAGGACTAATCAAAAATTAGGCTGAAATTGAAAACGTGTGTTGAGGAGGAATAAAGGAATTCGTTTTATGTTCGAGTGCTAAAACATACTCGGGCGATTACTTTTTCCATTCCAAACTAGAAAAAAATGTAAGGGATGCACTTTTTGTTGCAACAATAACCAGTAATTCAAGACCCTAGTCATCTTATGCAATTCCTACTTAAAGCTCCATGCTCTTGGAAACTATAGAGTGGCGAAAAATTACGTGCGCGTGATAATTCTCTTCAATTTACACATTAAACGAAGGATTTGCGCGTACTTTTTCTTTTCAACTCATTTGCTTAAAGCCAGTTTTTGGTTTATAAGCGAGAACATTTGTTTTCATGTTCTGACAAAGTCTTAGCTGAATCTGTAACAGAATGAGAACGGACTACCAGCACCCGATATGTGAGAAGAAGGATTAAATATAGGGATGACCAAAAGGATTACCTGGGCTTCGAAAGAGTGCCGAACAAACCAAAGTTCCCGAAAATTGCTCAAGTGACAGCAAAAATAAATGCGGAATGGACGTTATCGTATATCAAATGGGCAGTTTCCCACCCTTCAAGCAAAGCAAGATTGGAAGGAAAATATAGGAAGTTGCGGAATGTTTTCAATGACGATTTTTTGCGATCCCAGGGCGCCTTGCGGTTTTACAGAAAAAAGTACACGCTTAGGTGCGTTGAAACTCTCAGAATCACTTTCAAACCTTTTTCCAGCCCTCAGTAACATCCCGAAATGGAAATACACACAAGAAGATTGTTCCCTGGAAATTTGATGATTTCTAGGTTGGATCAGTGCTTCGGGTAAGCCTCCAAAGTTTTTACTGATAAAGGCTCAAAAATCAATTTGAGGGTTTTTCAAAAGGTCCTCAAGAAAGTTCCGCTCTTCTGAAAGCGGAATCATAGCGATTCTGTCTTTCTACGGGATTGGGCTCGGCTCATGATTGATACAATGATATACTTCATAGAGACTAGTACAGGATTTCCGGCGATGGATTCGTGATCTGCTTAAAGGACGAATTCACGATGAAAAAGCAACCCATTTCAAATTAACCTAGGGATGGTGAGTGGTACACGAAAGAAGGAAGAACCATGAGAAACGGCCCAGAACCCGAGAAATGGGACCCCTTCCTTGCCCGTTGATTTGAGCATTGATGCGACTCTCATCGCTGTGCCCTCTTCAACACTACGCTCTCTCTGCTATCTAATCACTCGCCACGTATTGAACTACGGCGAGTGATCAGATGATCGGTGGGCGGAGATCGCCGGACCCGCCAGCTTTGAGGCATGATAGGTCGCCGAGGTCAAATTTTTCCATGCGAATTGCGCGTCAGTTCGCACCCTCAGGAGGTCCGTGGGTCCCTCAACTAGGTCAGTTTCCCTTTCTTCGACCTTCATTCTAATCGTGAATTCCTCCTTTAAATTTCATATTCGAATTCATTAGACTTCTTTGTTGTGTTTATTGAAGAATCGGAATGCAATAAGTTCGGCGATTCTGAAAAGAACGTCCAAAATCTGGAATAAATTATGCGTTGAATACTTCGTAATCGACCAAATCGATCGACAGGAAAAACAATTTGAGTGCGGTATCAAAACTGCTAATATTCAAATATTTATTGCGATCATAAAATTTCATGGTTTGTTGTTATAAAAGATTAACCACTTACGAATACTTGTAGGCAACAAGTAAGGTTTGGACGTGTAATAGGGAACATAATTTTTCGCTACCCTGTATATCCTTATAAGAACGCACCATGAGAAAATGGCCAACATATTCACATGCATCGGGTCACGGACCAAACATTGGGTCACACAATTAATGATGAGCGTTTTGCCACGCTTTCAGTTTTTCAAAAATATTCCATTCAAATTTCAAGGTCGGTTCACGATGTACATGCTTTGTAATATAGAAATGTTCGGCTTTCCTACTGGAACACTTCAGGACCTCTCATGAAAAACTCTCACTGGTTCAGAAATAGACTTCGGTTTCTGTTCTGACCTCTTCTACAGGAGGCATCATCTTCCAGATCGAGTAATTCTCCGTGCTACAAAGGTAGGTGGTATTGGATTACTCAGTGGGTCGGCGAATTTTTGATAGGGTTCGATTTGCATTCAAAGTCGTTCAACCATTTTGGAGTCAACATCGCTCAAAGTGGCTAGAAAAGAAGAAGGAAAAATTAATGTGGCGCTTACTGACACAGCCTACAGGCTCTTTCAAGGAACTGGAGGTGCCTGGCTCCAGAATTCCCGCTAATGGAGGAAAGACCATCCTATCAATTCTTCTCTGAATCAGACTGAATACAGTTGCTTGACCATGGCAAAGCTCACCAGCGCGCGGCCGCGTTCGTGACGCCATTCTGACAGGAAGCCGGTGGCGAGGGAACGAGTGAATCGACGTTGTCTCCAATGCTTTGATTTAGTATATACTGTGTGAGCATTTATCGCCTCATGTTCACACTGTAATGAGTAGTGGCGAAGGTAAGAAAATCGAAGAAACGGACTCATGCGAATCAACATCAGCTTGATCGTGCGCTCTTGAAGGAAACATTCGCGGAAAATTCTTGCATTCTTTTACAACTGAATGTGTCAGTTGTGATCACTACAGGCACCACACAAAGTTTCACGCACGAAGATTCGGTTTCCGAAAGAGAAACAAACTCAAAAACACTCTATGGACAATCGAAGGTAAGTCGCGCGGAGCCAAAGGCGGGGCATGGAAAGAAGTGCGCCTTGGGGCGGCTACGTATCAGGCGACGCAATGAAAGAAATCGGTTGAAGCGTGCGATTTTGGAGAGTAGAGACAAATCGATCGATAGAATAGGATGCAGTAGAAGTGTGAGATGTCAGTGCAATAAGTCAAAAGGTCAAAAAGAGTTTCTAGTGAAGGCACTCCGTGAACCAAGTGGAAGCGTTCCCGTCGCCAGCATTTGTGACAGATGTCCGGCGGAATTTGAACGCGTAGCAGTCCTTCCGGTTTTTCGGGTTGTTTACCGAAACAAGTGCAATTTTTTGTTCTTTTCGTTCTTATCGTGTACAATGATCTGTGGTTGAGATAGAATCTTGATTTTTCAAATGGGAGGATTCGTTTGTGGGTTTGCACATGAGGGTAATGACTTCATTTATTTCATTACAACTGTTTCAGCCTACGTACCATTGTTAGTAAAATGAAAACAACCTCGTCACTGATAAGTGTCCACGTACATATAGTTGATCCCGCAACCGAGATTGTTAGTATCACTTTATTCGGCTCATTTCGAAATTTTTCCTCGTCTTTCGGGGCTTGGAAGGACGAAAGGGTCCCGCGAGGTCCTCCATGTAGGTCAGTAACCTTCACATCCGTAAAAGACGCTAACTCTGAAGCAACACACTCTTCCCTTCTAATGATTTCAGGCGTGCTAGCCGTGAAGCGGAAGTCCTTCAAGATGCATCAAGCAGGAGTGTCGGATTTACATGATAGTATCGTGAAATCCACTTTCAAGCCTGTGTCTTAGTGATATCGCACTCTACGCTACCCTAGGAGGAAGTGTTGGACATTTGCATACCATCTAGCTGTTCCTTTATCCAGATACAAAGAGGTAGGCCCTGTTTCCTTCAACATGCTCCTCTTTGCACTGGAGCCGTCCTCCATCTCCAGCAGTGCTGCCTCTTCCTTTCGTCGCTCTTGCCGCAGCTGTGACGTCATCAGTACGCGCTCGCGTCCGCGCCGCGGGTAAGCTTTTACCACCCTACCTTCCCGCGGTCGCCTGCATTTGTCGCAATGTTCGAAGGCACTATAGAAAAGTCTCCTCACCTTTTTAACTCGGCTTTTTGCTTCATATAACAAGAACGAAAATACGTAAAATAAGCCCGTAAAATAAGCCTAAGCCTTTTCGCACTTTCATTCTCGCATCGATCAAGCGCTCGCAATTTCAGCGATGCTACTAGCCGACACGTGAATCATCAAAGCTGAAAATCTCGGCAGATATGAATCGACATACAACTTCTCCTCTTATGTCGCATACTGCTTATCAGTGTTCACTGACATTTCGGCTACTACCTTAATATGTACCGATGCTAATCTCAGAAAAAGTATCATCTCCTTACAGTCGACCTTCAATAAGAACTGAATTTAGTCGCATTGTTATAAACTCATACTCGATGATTTCATCTGAAAATTGAGGAATTCATTCGAATCTACTGGGAACGTTCATATGAGCCCTAGAAGAGTGTGCTACGGTAACGGTGCGAGACTCTTGGTCAAAGCCTTTTTGAGGTTCACAGCAGCACTCCGTGCTAGTGAAAATTTGCTCTATTCGTCAGTAACTTTATTTTTCGTTTTTATTTCGTCTGTGTCCTTCTTCGCTCCTTCAAATTTCACCAGGGGCAAGCTCAGAGCACTATCGCGCAGTGAGCGAGGTCGGTAAAGTAATGCAGTTAGCAGTCGTCCAAGACCGAGTGCTTTTCCCGTTACCAGGCATCCTTTTGTCAGCGTCGCGCCGCCGATTGCGTCAGTGTGCATTTCTTAATAGAACAAAAATTGAGTCTAGTTATGGAGTATCGGGACTGTTCTAAACTGAAAACGCGAGTGATTTTTCAGTTCTAACGTCCGTTCTATGCATTCTGCGCCGACTACCAACTTTTTCCATCTTGATGTTAAGGTATGAAATCATCGTAAACACTAAATCCGCTTCACTTCCAATAGGTCATTAATTGTTGGAACTTTTCTCGCTAATGTACGAGGGTGGAGTACTGAGAAGAACAATTATTCTATAGTGATGAATCATTAATTTTCTCATCATGCAAAAAAAGCAGGTGCGCGTTGATGGTTGTTCGTCGAATTCAAGCCACCCGTGCGCATCATTAGAACTTGAAACATCGCACACTTTTTGCGCTTACGGTCACAATAAATCGAGGATTGCGGAACGTGAAGAACACCAAGTCGACCGCTCGGACTACGTCATATTGCACTTGTGGGTGCGTAGACCGTATTAAAATGTCTTTACTTATGACCTTCACACTTCTTCTTTCAACTGTATCCTGCTTAAAAGAACACAGAGTCGTCGTTGTCATTCATTGCACTCTTTGTATCTTCCTCAATTTCCTCTGCAACGTGCTCATGTTTATGCTGGTGTATGGGAGTTTTGTAACTTGTAATATATCGGAGTTTGGAACCCAAATTAACCCACTCTTTGCTTCAGAAATGAATCTAGCTGTTTGTTTTCTCCTCCTTGTTCTTCAACTGGCGACACTATCGAGGGCCCAGTTCGGTTTTGGTTACCCTTATGGAGGATTTGGACCGTATGGAGGTTACGGATATGGTCCCGGATATGGTCCCGGTTTCGGAGGTGCAGGTAAAGAACGCTCCTTGACCTCGCGTAAGCAGAAGCTGTAGAAAATACTGCGAAAATGTTTTAGGATTTACCAACAACTTCTGCACCGGATAGCCGGTCAGAAGCCCCAAAAAATAAAATTACGGGATTAAGGCCTGCAAAATTGACAGCTAAAAGAACGAGGACGAAATTAGTGGCCATCTGATACTGAAATGTCGAATCTGCCTTTTGAGATATATTTCAAGAAAAATGTAATGTGATTCTTTGTAGGTCCTCTGATGGGAGCAGTTGATGGAGCCTTGATCGGTGCGATCGATGGCGCTATTCTCGGCTCTATGATCTGATCAACGCAGCGCTCCTCTGATAGCGACGTACAGTATTTATATCCTAAGAGTTGAGATGTTTGTATGTCTTTTCTACGACATATTTTTCCGTAAGAATTTATTGCATCTCTCCTTAACCTCCTTTCTTTAATATGTGATCACCATTCAGTGGTGTTTTCACTGTTATAATATGTATCTTCTCTGCTAACCCTGGCGTACTGCACGAGTAATTCTAGAAGCATACGCTTTGAAACGCACTACAAAAGATATGGCTCGCCACTAATCAAGCTCACTTCCTGGAATGACAATGTGTGTTTATACTCTTTTGTGTTGCTAAATCGATTTTATTTCGGCTATCTTGGTGCTTTCATGTATTTTGATCTGTAAAATGTCCATTGTAAGATAAACGTTCTTTGCAGCTGGCGAACAGCAAGCGAAACACATTCGCCCTTGTTGGAACCACTACGGCTTCCGCTTTCATGGTGTGACTGAATGGCGGCCAAATCAATGACAAGACGAAATCCATAAGATCTTGTTTTAGGAATAGAGTCTCGAAAAAGTCTCATATTAGTGAGATGGAAAGTAGTTGAATGGATCAACGCTCCAAAACTGCCGCTCCAATCGCATGCAATCAAAGGCCAGAAGAGAGGTAAATAAGACAAAAGGAATTTTTAAGTGAGTAAACGTAGAACGCAGTGCAATAGAACACATGCCAGTAACATAAACCGTGGAAAGGGAACTGACGCAGAAGGGGCAGTTTTCCTGACGTATAGATTCGTACAAACCCTTATGAGAACATTGGAATCAGTTGGAACTCTGATTCGCTGGGATCAGTGATTCCTGAACAATATCTTAGGACATACGTCGTGACTGAGAGTGAAACGTTGAATAAGTAGTGTCGAAACATGCTACTAACACACATCCTGCAGCCAATAGGGCTTCAACTATCAGGTTGCTGCAACAAGCGGCAAAGATTCACTTTCAGGCTGCGTTTGAATCTCAAGAGCTACTTATAAACTCACATATTAGAAGACATCCATAAGTTGAGAAGTCACCAATATGTCGTAGAACAATATCATTTTTTGTTTCAATTGTTCTTTTCAAAAATTTCGAATTTCGATGTGCATGTGGATGCCTTGAGTTCCACATGCGTTTGACATCTCGTAGTGAAGAACCTAGCTCATTATGGATTCAGCATACAAGAGACGGTAGTAATCTGACCTAAGCTGCTAGTCACCACGTGACCAGAAGCTCGTGGTAACCTGATAAAGGCTTACATGCAAAGTTTCCTTAAACGTGCTAGGGGACTTCTGGAATCCTTTCGAAGATTCCCCGTTCAGAATAGTTCAGGTAAACTAGCTCGGAAGTCGGAGTGATCATATCAGGTGGCTCTAAAACGATTGGCAGCGCGGCCATATGAAAACTAACAACGATGGCGGCAGAGAAGCTAAAATAGTGCGCGAGAGTGGAGACGCAGGCATGCTGCCACATTGGATGTGGCCATCTCTAAAAAGTCCTCCGGAGGACTTTTTAGAGATGGCCACATTCAAACTGCCAGGCTGTGTGTCAAAGCAGGGTGTTGAAAAGGGAAAGGGAAACGTCTCCCATTGATGTCAATGGTGTAGCACCTACGGTCGTTAGTGTTCGATCGCTCACGGTATCAATACTTCGGGAAGTCCAAAACTTTGCAATCTACGTAGGGTAATCCACTTTCTCTTACAACCCTTTCTTCGTCGACAATAAGGGCTTCTCAGCGCAGTAGTAGCGATGCCATTCATGAGACTGAAGGTTCAAAACCATGTGTGACGCAAGTTTTGCAGGTAGTGTGGCGAGGTTAGCGGTTTCAATTAGGGTCATGTCCATATGTCTACGCTTTTAGTTCCTCGTCAATGGGGAAAAATTACCACATTTGATTGCTAGTATAGCGTACTTTGCTACAAATCCAGACCTTTGCAAACAAATAATGGCTCTGCATCAGCTCACCCGCTGGATCGGCATGAAAGTGTAAAAACCTTTAGTAACCTCGCAACTCTACAGCCAAGTTAAATCTCACCGGAAAACTGAGAAAAACTAAAGATTTTCGACTTCTACGCTACACTTCCTCTGCTCACTTGATTTGAGTGCTGTTTACCCTAGGCAACGCAGCTCGTGCTGGAGTAGAAGTGATCGTGAAACTACGAAAGCTTCCGATTCTGGAAATCCATAAAAACGAACCTCTACCTGAGAATGGTAAACCGTGCTAGAATAAGAAAAAAA
>MU868638.1:39971-53633 GCA_036418205.1 Ostertagia ostertagi | reverse complement strand
GCCATCTCCTTTTCTAACCGGCCGAGATATTGCTGTCTTTTTTACACAACATTTGCAAAAATGTTGCAGGCAAAAACGCCATTTCTTTTGCAAAAACCTATTACGATACTTTTGAATTTTGAATTTTTTTATACTATAATAATACTTTTTGCTTGATAGTGCCCGTTTTTAGTAGATGTGAACATGGGTGGTCTGCTTTTAGTACCGGGAGTGATCAGATGTTCTTTCTTAGTTGCCTTTATACCTATTTCTTCTTGATCAGACCTGGTGCGCCTACAGAGGGCCGAATAACTGTTTTTGATTCACACAGAGCATTCTGGAACATTGGACTTTGCTCAAGGTGAAAGCAAGGATGGAGCCAAGTCTATACATTTTTTCGCAAATCCCATGGACTTTTGGACGAGTATAAGTGCATCAAGATGACCAACCAAATTACCTAAGTAAATCCAAACTCTATTTTCGTAAAACAAACCTGAACTTAGTCACGAGCTCTTCTGAACATTTCATTGTCAAACAAGTGCCGTTTTTTGTTCAACATCGTCTTTTTTTCAAAGAAACTTATGTTCAGCCGCCGTTTCAGTGAAAACCGATGGAAATCCCGGGAGAGCTGATGGTCGAGTACAGGGTACAACACTGTTTAATTCTGTTGTAATCCGTAGGAAAAAATAATATTCAAAGGAATGTCGGCATTCTCAGTGGCTAGGCCTTATTTATTATGTTGGAGTAAAATCCGCCGAGGACGCAATGAAAGAGGAATAAAACACACAGACAAATGGAGCAAAAAAATTCTCCGAATATTTCATAATATGAAGTAGTATGATGCTCGTAGTATAACTCCTTCCAACGAAAAGCAAAGTTCGAGATAGGGCGTTTCGACTAATTTCTTCATTAACTCGCACTCTGGAAGCCGTGCAAGCCTGGACCACAGAAGAAACGTGGTTATTCGGAAAGACTACATTTCTCAACCTAATCATCCAAATGATCGAGATCGTCGAGGAGCTTGAAAATGGGCTTCAGAAATTGACTGAATTGAATTGAAAAATTCAGAAATTTAGTGCAAATGTGGAATGACTTGTCAAAGGCAAGGGATCCACTTGATTCTTCTGAATTCTCCCGTTGACTGAGATAAGAGCTCACCTAAACAGACAGGTGGTTATACCGTCGCGGCTTGAAAGTGCGCGAGGGAGCTCGCCTGACCGCTGCATCCGCTGTCGTATCATTCGCGGCATGCGTAGTGTCCCTGTCAGAAACGACGTGTTCTCCTGCGCCCCCCCCCTCTCCTAACGGCGCTGTCTTTCACCGTAATACCACGGCCGACCTCACAAGGGAAATTGCAGTGTTTCCTGTTATTTATGCTTTTTTGCCCACTGTAATTCCACTTCGTACTTCTTGTCTATTTGTCTTCTTGCTTTTTTTTCAAAAAAATAAGACAAGAATTTGGTCACGACCGGCGTTTCGGAATTGTCCTCGGCCTCCTCTCTCAATTCTAATCCCTGTTCTTGAACATATTTCCAAGACTACGATCGTGGAGGGCATCACAAGAGCGTGGATAACGTTTTTCCAAGTGCTTTTTCTCATGTGCATAAATGCGACAAAGGTGTGGAGAACGGTTGGTCGTAAAACGAAAATGGCAAACAAGAATCTATTCATTCGATCGGCTATCTCTAACCATTGTGAGATTGTTGACTGAGAGGACGACTCGGTGGTGTCCAAACGCAGGTTTGGCAAATAAAAATATACGATGTTCCTTAACATCTCAACGACCAGCACAATATGGCATAAAGAAGTCTGAGTAAAAGGAGTGTAAAAAGAAGTCAGCGACAAATCTTTAAGCTACCGTCAAACTCGAGTGTAATCTTACTGAAGAGCTGAGGCTATTGCATGTAATACTTAGCCGATTTTGCCTCTGTGTCCTTTTTTATGTAAAGGCGAGCCACTGCCTAACGGTGACAAAGCGAGTGGCGGTGACTTACTTTTTGATGAATTGGGTGAAAAAGAAAATTATCAACAAGTTGAAGTTTCACAGTCACTTTGAGGTGCATCTCGCTTTGCAGTATCGTCATATTGGCTACATATTTGGCCTGAGCCGCAGTACATAGGCGGTGCACCAGTCGGCCGACACAGTCAGGGAAAGCCTGAAAGAGTGCAGCGAATGATTCTCTGTGGATCTCACTCCAACGAGCCGTAAGAAACTTGGATGCGTGTGTTTTCTCCTTTCAGAAGGAGGCACAGCGAGACAGACGAGTGAGTGGTCAGAATGCTAGTAGATGTACAAGTGCATGTTCTTCTGACCTCTACTATTGATGCCAACATTGGCCTATCACAATTCCATTCACTAGTTTACTATGTGCTATGTAATAAGTGGCCTGCTTCATATCACAAGGTTGGAAGTAGAGAGATAAAAGTAGATGTAATACGAGTTCCGAGAAATTTTTGTGGGGTCTTACGAGCTTCATCTTAGAAAGGCATTCGAAAACATGGTCTGGATGTGGATTTCATCCTCAAATCAACCATAATCGAAGACATTGGAAAGCAGATCTACATACTCTTTATCGCCCGTGTCGAGGTGGCCGTAAAATCGAGCAACACAGGCATTGTATCGAATACCAATCACTAGGACTTGAAAGCACACATGATGCACCCCTTTCTAAGCAATCGCTTATTGTGCTATCGTCATTCTGCTGAATCGGTACAGTTTACGCGGTTAGGACTACTCGGAACTGACGTCACTTAAACTTGTGAACACTGCCGATCTCACGATTCTGCTTATAAATCTGCATTCAGGACCCACTGGTTACGGGAGAGAAAGTGAAATTTTTGCAAGAATGCGTGATATACGCTGCCAGACGTAGAGGCACATATATCGACGCAGAGCTATGGTTTTTTTTTTCCTAAACGGCCTTCAGAGTGCCGGCCTTCAGAGTGCCAGTGGGTTAAGAAAGCTTAGGCGCCCCACCTTTTGATCAGTTTTCGAGAAAACCGTATGGGCTACTGATAATACTGATAGTAATATGGCATCCCTTGCTCGACAAGGGTAGACTGCCTTATTGACATCAGTTGTCTGCTATAGTAGTCCCTGCACACTGACAGGGTCAATGGTTCGCTCCCTTTGCCAGCTTGCTTTTTTGCTTCTTATGGATAGGCTATAGAAAGGCTACTGACATCAGTTCTCCACCAATGCTCGCCTTCGTGTGAAGATAAGTAGAGAGTGAGGATTGTGTTGAAGTTAGAGCGATAAAGGCACTTTCGATAAGCGTAGCAAAAAACCTTCTTCTTTCAGTCGTTACTATTATATTGTAGCAGAGTTGCCAAGCGAAGACGTTGCACATTTCCGCATAGCAACTCCCCTCGAAGAATCGTTAGCCGATAAGAAAGCAGTTTTAGCTTAAAATTAGCATAGCGAGCAAGGCCGAACATGCGTTGAGTAAACCTTGACGGTGGTGGTTGCATTTGGTCCAATGGAATGGATCAACAGTGATCAGAGCAGCCTGTTCGAGAGTGCATGGGAACTGCGAGTCTAGCCGGATATCGAGTGTCATGCGCTTTATTTCCCGTCTCTGGCATAGAGATGTTGATTTTAGAGACATCAAGAGACTCCCGGAAGGAACCGTTCGGATTTGAAGGAAGGTATCCACTGCAAAGCGGAAATACAACTCTCGGCGCCATTTTTACAGAAATCCCTACTAAATATTAGGTTGTCCCATAATTAGTGAATCACTTTACATTTATTGTTATTAAAAATCCAAGAAAAATGGTGAAGGCGTGAAACATGTTTTGCGAAGTAGCATCCACATTATCCTACCTGAGCAATTACTCAGCCCATTTACATGCTGCCTTCCGTGGCTGATATTTCAATTTTTCTGGAACCTATTTTTGAGCTCCCTTCTTAATCACTTCTGATTAGGATCTTTCAAACGCCCAACAACATAGAGAATCAACCAGCAGATAGGCGAGGGCACGCTCCCTCAATCCACGGTCTGCTTGTAGTTCACTCTATCGAGAGGTTGGCTTTTTTAGTTGAAGATGACCCACACTCCAACTACCCCTCAACTGGCAATCTCACTGCTGTACCCAGCGCCACTGAGGTGGATCTGGACAAACTAGTCGCCATTTGCTAGAGCATGTCCGACTTGTTAAAATGATGGAATGTAGACATCTACGTAGAGTTGTAAAGATTTTAAAATATTTAGTTTGTATCTTGTATGCTCTGAGCCCGAAACAGCTCCACACACGATCTGACATCATCATGTTCCTTCTGATCTCCCTTAGTTCCTTACAGTGATCATCCAGCATATTCACCAGGGTTCTGGACTGGGTGAAGTGTACTAGCAAATCTCCAAGGAGCAGTAGCCTAGCGTGAACGATTCGGGAGTTCTGACAGCAAAAGCCAAACCTCCTTCTAGTCCGACCCTTCAGAGATATTGGTGGAGCACGAGAGTGACCATGCGCTGGGAACCGCCGCCCAGTAATACTAGGGTCACTGAAGAAGATCAACATCTACAGCGTAATGGCGACGCGTTCAATTTGAAAGTAAAGCAAGACAAAGTCTGCTTTTTTCCTGAGGTCGTTCGACCCCACCTTGCGGAGAATATTCATAAAAAATTGGAGACTCTCAGGCTAGCCGTTCTTTCACTTCCTCTGTGTGGCCCTATCCTCGTGCCAACAAGAGGCAACTCAGTCTGACCTCTAGCGCTCTTCCCCAGGAAGAAATTTTACGCTAAGTGACATGACCTCAAACTCGACTTCCGATCTTTCTTCGATCAATAGCTCCTGGAATTCTAGAGATAAGACAGCGACTAAATTTCCCTTGTATAGGCAATACATTGTAGATGACAGAGGTGTATGTTTGGATGAGCAAAGACTTCCATATAAAAAAGAAAAAAATTTGAATTCAAAAATACCCAAAGTGATTCACTAATTATGGGACAACCTAATATAATGCGCTAAGTCTGTCTGTCTGTCTGTCTGTCTGTCTGTCTGTCACGAAATTCCGTATTAAGCGGACAACAACCTACTGGGTCCAGGTCAAGTTTGGGATGGGTGTACCATATCTCGAGAAGTAAAAAACATACATTACCTAAGCGGAGCCCCGCCCACAGTGGGCGTGGCGTGCGTCGAAATGAGTGGTACTGAGGACCATGATTTCAAATTCAGTCACAAAACAGCCTCGAGACGGGGACAAAAGTGGGTATAGGTGTGCGTTGGTAAGCCAGATTGAACTGAGGAGACCCACCCTCGGTGGGCGGGGCGTTCTCTGAAAAAGCGGTGCTCAGTGAAAATACTCAGAAGGGATTTATAGCTTTTAAACTTGAAAAAACTGCTACTTTCAAAAGTTGTAATCGTTATATTTGCAAAAAAAAAACCCTACGTAGCCTTTTGAGATGCTGAGCGGATGAAGTTTACTAAGCAAAACTTGAATACAGGTAATCTGTGTACTTGTTTACGATGCCGTATTAAGGTTTCTGAAATGTACATTTGAAGGAAGTTATGGCTTTCCAAAATGTAAAAACTCGCTCAAATCAAGCATTTGCCAACTTAATAACCCAGAACGATAATTTCTACTTATTCTCCACAACCCCAACACTTTTCAGGAGGTACTCGCAGTGATACTGACAACCTTTCATATTGAAAATTCGTTTACTTCGGAGAAGGCGATGATCGGAATACGTGTTCACTAAACAGCATGTTCCCGTAGTAGTAGCTGCTTCAAGGTAACCGCATGCGTTCGGAAGACCAACTCTTATTCTTCATGGATCGCCTGCATGCACAGAAGACTTGCCATTGTGCGGGGGGGGGGTCGTATCTCAGAGTTTTCCTCCGTTGACCGTGGTCCCAATGCGAGCACAACGGCACGTTCATTTATTCACTTGACCTGTTACCATCTGTGTGAGTTTTATCTGGTTGGCTGTGTTAAACAGAGGTGACGTAAAGCAGCTCTGAAAGGACTGTAGGCCCTTGTGGAAGGAGAATTGGTCTAGACTTTAACTGAATTGACCTTAAACCCTCCTATTTGTACCCAAAAGCATAGAGTTCTTAAACGAAAACAAAGGTTTCGATTAAAGCAAACACGGAATATAGAACAGAACCGACCACCAACTTTGACGTTTGTCACGGAGCGATAGGTAGCGATCGACCTTAGCGATAACTCCCTTAGGCCGAAAAGGCCTGAGAGAGCAAACAAGCATGAGTATTTCACGAGATCTGGAACTTTTCATTGGTTAGCCTCAAGCAGTGTGACTGGTGGACGCAATCAAGGAAGAGAGCTGCATTTTTGTGCCGGCAGGCTGGAATTTTGAGTGTGATCGGGCATCACAGCCAGGCAAACGTTTAGCTTATTCCGCTTAAGAATTGACTAACTTATCAGATTAACTACGTGCAGTCGTCCCTGTCACCATCTTACTACATCTTAGTACAGATGTTGTACAACACAAAGAGGCATCAAAATTTTATTTAGTTGTTTCAAAAGTTTTGGGATTCTTTTGAAATAAATTCTGGTACCTCTTTGTGTTATATTGTTGCAACATCTAATGTAGTTTGATGCTTGGAATTCTCTTTGCAGTCTTTTCACGCCTTTTTATCTATTTTTGTTTCCGCCTAGTTTTAAACTCTTTGCTACGTAGTAGACATTATGTCACATCACAGGAATGGTCGCCGCTGCAATAAGTGCATAAATACAATTCCCACGAGACTGATATTACCAAATGCTGACATTCCCATCATCTCTTCCACCCACTGCCCATCTTACGAATAGAAGGCTTGACCAATTTTGCCACCCTACCTATCCTTTTTTGTCCTAAGGGCAGCTCGCAGACAGGCTCGCTCTGAAGATTCTCATGGTGGCACTCCGCTGGGCCCACGTGAATTTAAAGCACGGTCGACTTTGCATGCTAACATCGATGATGTTATATAGCAATAAAGAGTAACAATTGGGGTTCGTGGAACTATCGTGGCAAAGGTGTTGGTGCCGCATCACCAGAACCTACATCGTTTAACCTAAGGTTTTCTCACGCAAAACGTTAAGATAATGAAACCTCGTCGCTTGACTTAGGCGCTTTACAATACCGTCATATACATAATTCGACTTTGCGCATTGCACGAGTTCTTTAATATGTTGTGATCATTTGCCGCCAACATTGACAAATGTGTTTAATGTGTTGTGGATACAGTTATCTCACGGCATCCTGTCATTATCACAGGCTACACATCGTGAATCTCATGCAGGTTCCTTATACCCACAAGTATTGCCCATTTCCCTGTTGCTTCGGGAGTTCTAAATGGCATTTCCCCCAAAGATGCAGCGCTTAATTGAAACCCCGGTCACATTATCGAGTTCGGGGCCATTCCGGAGGCAGCGCAATACACGAGAAATTGATGTTTGTTTTTGCTTGTTCGGCTCCTTTAGCTCACATGTCGGTTGAAAGGATAAACAAGGCTTGACCATCATTCCATACTCTTTGCTCACTCTGTCGCTTCTTTACATACGGCTGCATAAGCAGCGAAGACCCTTCAGATGATCGTAACATATCCCTCACAATCAAGTTGGAAAACCTCTCGCCGAGGCAGTGCAATAGAACAAGTTTGTAACATGTGAACAATTTTCTGACTAACTCATTGGTTCAATTCTTTTCTTGGCCTAGCCATTCTTTTGTTAATAAAGGTTGGACACATTCAACACATCGAATATGTGATGTCCGGGATGAGAGGCAACTTTTCTGCGCATTGGATTTTTATTGCTATTGTCCTTTAGAGATAAAAGAGCGTGGTTATGCTTATTTCTGCTTAAGCCTACTTTGACATGTGCGCGGTAGCGAGCGGGGTCAAGTTGGTACAAATGTACAGGGGGGGGTGGGGTGGGGGAAAAGCTGCTCCCTCCCACTCGTAGCGGTATCAACTACATTTTGTCAAATCCAAACCGAATGACCCCACATGAACACTGAAGAACACATTCTAATCTATCATAACTGTGCACAACACTCCTCCATTACCGAGGCCATCAGAGTATTTCAACGGAAACGTGATACACGGTATGAGCTCTCGTAGACCATTACGATGTCATCTGAAATGCTGGCCAAATTCGGTCTTGCGCGTCGTTACAGCAAGCTCGCGCGGCAAGCAAAGCTATTTCACCCGAGTCAAGTTGAGTCATGTAGGGGCATTCAGGCCGGATGATCATCTTGTGCAAGGCCTCCTTGATACCGAGTCGAAAGTGGCCATCCCGTAATGAAACCTATACTCAGAGATGTGTTTTCGGACGCTGATCTCGAATCCACTCTCCAAATTTGCGAAACGATTCTCTGAAAAGTGTTACGGAGGTTGTTTCGAATGAAAGCCCACTGTAAGAGACTCCGGCAGAGCCGTATGCAAGCGGCGGCTTGGCCGAAGTGTCTTCGGGGATATTCCGCCGAAGTTCTATGGCAAGCTAAGCGCGCTGCCGAGACTCGTCGGGGACATATCCCCGAAGTCGTATGCAACAAGCCCCGACGATCGTCGGGGACATATCCCCGACGACCTTCGGGGCTTGTTGCATAGGGTCGTCGGGGAGGATTCGTCGGGGATGAATCCCCCTAGTCTCGACTAGGGGGATTCATCCCCGACGGCCTCCAAACGTACGTGTTACTTGAGCTAACTCAGTCAGTTGGACTGTCGACGCGTAAGGCTGCTTTCATAGTCTGCGATCCGTGCCGTCCGCGCCGTCCGTGCGGACCGCTGGCGGATCCATGGGTGAGAAAACGTCAAGCACCCACACCTCGCGGCTCATGGGGCGCGGCAATTGCGGTGGCTTACAAGGGAATGGATGGTAGTCAAGTGTCGTCGATCGAAACGACAATGTATACGGCTGCCGTGGAGGGGGCGAGGGCTGTCTGCGCAGACCGCTGATTGGGCGCGCACATCTGGGGGCCTTCCAAATCTGGGCTAAAGCGACTCTCGGCGAGACGGAGTTATGAATGCGTAATAGGGGCTCAGTGGTGATGCCGCGGCTGGGGCAGGTGGAATGAGCTCGTAAGATCGTTCCTGTTGGGGGGGCGAGTTTGGCTGCTATGGCTTTCTGGTCCGCCAACAGCTTGCTAAGTCAGTGAGCAAAGGGCAACGGCAATTTGGCCAACGGTCGCCCGCTCCTAGGCAGCCTTTTACCCCCCCCCCCCCCCCCCCCCCCCCCCCCCCCCCCCCCCCCCCCCCCCCCCCCCCCCCCCCCCCCCCCCCCCCCCCCCCCCCCCCCCCCCCCCCCCCCCCCCCCCCCCCCCCCCCCCCCCCCCCCCCCCCCCCCCCCCCCCCCCCCCCCCCCCCCCCCCCCCCCCCCCCCCCCCCCCCCCCCCCCCCCCCCCCCCCCCCCCCCCCCCCCCCCCCCCCCCCCCCCCCCCCCCCCCCCCGCCCCCCCCCCCCCCCCCCCCCCCCCCCCCCCCCCCCCCCCCGCCCCCCCGCACACACAAACTTAAATTATAACCTCACCACTGAGACTATTCCGAGCTTCAATAACCTGGCGTTCGGAGAGTCGGTTTAGCAGAATTATGGAAGGTCAGATTTGGAATTTCGCGTCTGTGGACCCACGCATCCAGGTGATAAGGCATTTGCATTTCGAGCCGCGCGGCGCTACTTCGAGGCCTACCATCCCCCTTGTTACAGCGGCATGTGCGGCGGGCCTGCCCTCTGATCGATACCCATTCGGTGCATTTCGTGCATTTTTCAATGTTTGTGAATATGTGGTGCGTTCATTCATGTTTTTTAGTTGAGACTTCTTCATTCTTGCCTTAGTCGATATGTTTCGGTAAGTCGGTAAGTTAATCAGTGCGCTTTGCTGATTGTTCAAATGAACTATCTTTCTAGAGCTCGCTTTTTCGCTGATAACGTCTGCGCGTGCCGCAGGGTAAGGGAACTGAGTGATTTCTCATCAATATCGCATCACATATTCACAAACATTGAAAAATGCACCGAAATCGAGTTATCGATCGAGGGAGGCGCCAAGTGCGTGCTAACAAGGAAAGGATGGTAGGTCGAAGTGGCCGTATAGAATGGAATGTATACCACTTGATGCGTCTTTAGACGCTGATTCCAAATCTGCCTTCCAAATCTGCTAAACGGCTCTCCGAACGGAGTTATGGAGCGTAATAGCTCAGTGGTGATGGTCCGGGGTAGGCAGGTAGAAGCTCGTAGGATGGGATTTTGTTTTTTTTTTGTTGTTTTTATTTTCCTTTGCAAGTTTGTTGCTTTGCTTTTGTCCGCAACACTTCTAGAGACAAAAGCAAAGCAACCAATTTGCAAAGGAACCGATCCTACGAGCTTTTACCTGCCACCCCGGACCATCACCACTGAGCTATTACGCTTCATAACTCCGTTCGGAGAGTCGTTTAGCAGATTTGGAAGGCAGATTTGAAATCAAAGCGTACCATGGACGACGCATCAGGCAGGTATAACATTTCGTTGGCGAACGGGCGGTCACTTGCGACCTACCAATGGCCTTCGCCTGTAATACGCAATTGTCGGCAGATTAGCGCAATGTTGACGTTTTCACCCTGTGATGATAGCCGCTGCGCGCCGCAGCGGAGCGGCGGCGTACGCACGATTCAGACTATGAAAGCGGGTCACCGTCCGTTCAAACTGTTCGAACGAAAAGGGGTCGCATTTTGGTCGGAAGGGGGTCGCAATTTCGAGGACTGCCAGCCACAGGCGCGTGCGTGGCGTATCCGAGGGCAAGAATTGTTTGTGCAGACCGCATTAGATTCGATTAATTATGCACAGAGAGACAGTTTTAGGCAAATTACGGTGTTTTCCTTGAGGAATAAAGAACAGTTGAATGCATCCCTATGAAAGGTTTGACTTCTCGGGGCTGAAATTAAAGTTCTTCGGGACCTAATTTTCTGAGGACGATTCTTCCAGACAACGGTAAAACACATAAGAAAGCAGAAATCTCGTAGTCTTCAAAAAACGCTCGTTCCGCATGCTGCCAACAAGTTCTTTGAAGGAAGTAATTGTGCTGAAAGCTCAAAAACACGCATGTGCTGCTCAAAAACCCATGGGAACAGAATGTTCGAACGTGTGATTTTCTCGTAAAATGGTTTTTGGAAAAGGGTTTGGTGCTTGTCTGAAAGAGCAAATCCAGCACTCTCACCCCATGAAAAAAGTGCATCACAGAAATGAAAATGTAGTGAGTTATGGTCGCTGAAAGCCCAAAAACTCGCTTTTGCACGAAAAATGTTCGAACGGGGCAATTTTTTGAAAGAGGGGACAATCACTAAACTTTTTGTACTATTATAGCCTAGGGATTTTACATGTCGTTTTTTTGCATGAAGGAGTTTTGGAGGCGGCAGGGGGCAATATTTCAGTTCAAAACCCGGGGAGCGAATTAGTTTAATCATAAAATGACTTACTAGGATCCCCTCATCTAACAGTTTGAGTGGAAACCTTGCACGATCCAAGCTCGGAATTTTTTGAGTTAAAAAGGAGAGGCAGGTCGGTTTTGACATCCTCTGATAAATCATCCCTCTTACTTGCTAAAAAGTAAGGCCTGGACAGAGTAAGTATACAGCTGGTTAGCGTAGGGTCTGCATTGCACGACAGAAAAAAAATTAGAACTTATCAGCCCAAGTGGGCAGTTTTTACGGAGACTTTTTTTTGCAACATAGGGTCAAAAACGCACCCTTTTTGAGCGCGCGTGAGAGGCAGTTTGAGAAAATTTTTTTTGTGAGGGCAGGCATTATCAGAATAATCTTGGGGGGGGCGGAACAATTCATAGATATTTCGCATCTCAATTGCGGGCATCACTCTGTGAAAGTATTCTAGGTCCATTTGCAACAGCAATTCTGGTCAGGCGCCGGGGCCGTTATCCAGCTGGCTTAAATAAAAGGGGCCAGTCTTGTTTGAAGACGATTGCAGGGCATCCTTTGCAAAAAAAACTCCAGTGTGTCTTTTACGCAAACTTTTAGGAAAACCTGAGGAGAACCGTTGAGCATTCCAAACGGTAGTATTCCTTCCAACAAAAGCAATGTTAGTTTGGTTGGCGGATCTGTAGCTCCCAGCCCGACTTTGATGGCATTTGGTACACACATACGAATTTGCGCAATGAACCCAGGAATTTTCAGAAAAAGGTATAAAAATTGGGGGAGAGGTAAATTGTAAAGTAACAATAGGGACTAATAAGCAACATATTACGTAGTATTAATAAGCAAAAGAACGTTCTGAGAAATTGATTTTCCATGGTAATCGGCCCCCGAAACTTGCGCTAAACTCAGAAAAACGACATTAAAGAATCATCCGGTACCTAATATTTGTTAACAAATATTTGACATTTCTAGAACACTGTTTGAGAAAAAAATCAGCTTTCGCTGACAGCGTATTCTCAAAGGTCGCATAGGGCGAAAGATTTTATGGGGCCTTCAAAGTTGAAGGTGCGCCTTCTTAGAATTTTGGGTTTTCCACTTCTAACAGAAGTACTTTCCGGAGAGTTAGGCAATCCTTGTAGTTTTCTGAAAGCGCACCTCAGGCACAGTCAAAATCTACCTCAACAAGTCAAAAAAGTACGTCTCACCAAGGAAAGTTATTTGCGCGCAGAGAGGGTTATTACGGGCCCTCTGAAATTTTTTCTTCGCCGCGTCCCGTTCTTCCAGCGCCCGGGTGATACCTGCCGCGCTCCAAGGCCGACGCGACGACGCGCAGACGCTTTCTGGCGCAACGGATTCATGTCTAGCACTCTTATTAACAAAAACAGGGGGTCGCAACTGGACCCCCTCGAGAGCTAGGGGGTCGCAAAAATCCCGAAAATGTTCGAACGTGACGGTTGATGCGCTTTCGCTAAAATGCAAGGGCAGGCCTTAATGACGGCTGCGTCGCCCAATCCAACTGACTGACTAGCGCACTGAGTAGCTCAAGTAACACGTACGTTTGGAGGCCGTCGGGGATGAATCCCCCTAGTCGAGACTAGGGGGATTCATCCCCGACGAATCCTCCCCGACGACCCTATGCAACAAGCCCCGAAGGTCGTCGGGGATATGTCCCCGACGATCGTCGGGGCTTGTTGCATACGACTTCGGGGATATGTCCCCGACGATCGTCGGGGCTTGTTGCATACGATCTTCGGGGATATATCCCCGAAGACCTTCGGGGCTTGTTGCGCATACTGCGGCCCCAGAGCTCGGCTTCCAGCGGCGTCTTGGCCGAGTGGTAGTGTTGGCGGGCGGCTCGGCAGTGACATCGAGCATCGTTGGGATCTTGGCGGCATAAATCATTTGCCTTTGCTATAGTATTAGGTCAATTTAAATATGAAAATAAGTATTCAGTGTTGGATTTTCAGGTTTTTTTTATTTTCTGGGGGCGGTTGAAGCGGCGAACGCAATGTTTAGGAGGGTTTTTTTAACGGGCATTCATCTTTTTCGCCGTCATTGTTTCGACCCTTGGTCGGGTGTTCTAAGGCCCACGAAGTGAGGTGGCTCGCGACGTATAAAGGATAAAGGATAAAGCATTTGCCGTTGATCAATCCCTTTTTGGGATGCGGCACGCATTCTACTTCCATTTGTACATTCGCAGTGGCATTTGAATGCGATGTGGCCTATACAATGACTTGCGGGGGCCAGCCGATGTTCAAGTCAGTGTTTTTTATCCTCCCAGACAAGTCTGGTACCAATTAACCGACCCCGGAGGGATGGAAAGGCTTGCGTTGGGCCGAGGCGACGC